>JAWDGP010006450.1:187500-355000 GCA_033675545.1 Elysia crispata
AATACTTCAATATACTTTTCAGTATCAAGCATTGCGTGGCTAATAAAAACGGAATTGACCATCCTTATCATGATAGTGAAGATACTTTGGTAGGTTAATGAATAAAGTTATTGCAGGGAGAAAAATTCGCTGTGGTTGCCGAATGCCGTAGGTGGTCGGAATTTACTGTAATGATTTTTTTTTTATTCATTCTTTAATGTTCTCCACAGATTTCAAATATTTCAACCCCATCTCTGATCTAGAGCATGGCCTCCCGATTTAGTGTTGTTGGACTTTTGACCATTCTGGTGATATTAATCTTCAAAGTTGGCACAGACAGTCAAACAATTACGGTTGATACCGATACATTCTTTTTCTCCCCTGGCATTTTCGAGAAGTGAGTTTTAATTTTTCTTATTTTCTTTTGTTTGAAGACTTTTCAGGTTTAATGTGTCGTATTTTACTATTTTTTTCAGTCTTTTTTCGATAATGAGGCTGTTCTATTTTTAATACAGCTCCTTTGACCATCAATCTTTATCAGCACTAAGTAAATTGACAAGTGCTCATTATTCTTTCCAAGTAAATGACTTCATAAGGTAAAATCTGAATTTACAATATTGGTATACTTGAAATGGACTGTAACGATTATTGTTGCTTGTGGATGTCTTAATGTTTATGATTAACAGATTTAAAAGGGATAGTCACTTAAGGTAATTATTGTAAAGCTAAACGGGTCAGAGTTTTCACACTTTGTTTTTGGTGGGGTGTTTTTTTAATCCACATGTTCAGTTTCATGACCAGTTAGTAGTCAAAGAAGAGAAGTCATAAATCAATTACTTACTGCAACAATTGCATCAACCTTGATTTTTATATAACACGGTCACGTTAGATTTCGAAAACTTATTGCTCTTAAATAAAGTCGTACTTGCTAGAACCTCCAAACATATTATGGAAATAATGGATAGTAAACAAGCGATAATTGGTATTTCCAAAATGATATTTTAATTTTTTAATGGGGTGAAAAAATAAACCTTTTATTCACCAGATTTGAATATAATATCATAAAAAAAACAACAGGAAAAAAACATCAATACCACCACTACTGCTACTACTACTGCTGCTGCTACTACTACTACTACTACTACTACTACTACTACTACTACTACTACTACTACTACTACTACTACTACTACTACTACTACTACTACTACTACTACTACTACTACTACTACTTCTACTACTACTACTACTTCTACTACTACTGCTAAGCTACTGCTCTACTGCTACTGCTACTGCTACTGCTACTGCTACTGCTACTGCTACTGCTACTGCTACTGCTGCTACTACTACTACTACTACTACTACTGCTGCTGCTACTGCTACTACTACTACTACTACTGCTGCTGCTACTCGGCTGCTGCTGCTGCAATAACTGCTGGCAGCGGCGCCTTGACCGGCTCCTTAACAGCGGCAGCAGGCGGCTGCTGCTGCTACGCTGCTGCTGCTGCTGCTGCTGCTGCTGCTGCTGCTGCTGCTGCTGCTGCTGCTGCTGCTGCTGCTGCTGCTGCTGCTGCTGCTGCTGCTGCTGCTGCTGACAGCGGCGGCGGCAGTTGCTGCTGCGGCTCTGCTGCTGCTGCTGCTGCTGCTGCTGCTGCTCTTGCCGCTGCTGCTGCTGCTGCTGCTGCTGCTGCTGCTGCTGCTGCTGCTGCTGCTGCTGCTGCTGCTGCTGCTGCTGCTGCTGCTGCTGCTGCTGCTGCTGCTAATGTTGCTGCTGCTGCTGCATTTGCTGCTGCTGCTGCAACAACAGCAGCACCCTGCTGCTGCTTGGCTGCTGCTGCTGGTGCTGCTGGCAGCAGCTGCAGCAGCAGCTCCTGCTACTACTGCTACTGCTGCTGCTACTGCTACTGCTACTGCTACTGCTACTGCTACTGCTACTGCTTCTGCTTCTGCTTCTGCTGCTGCTGCTGCTGCTGCTGCTGCTGCTGCTGCTGCTGCTGCTACTACTACTACTACTACTACTACTACTACTTCTACTACTACTAACCATAATTATGTTGCCAGCCATTTTCTTGAGGCTCATCACCATCCGTCTGTGGGCAGCATTATTTTTCATCATCACTGTGCAGCCCTATCTTCCAAAGATAGGATGAAGTGATGAAGGAATAGATATCTTTTAGAAGCAATTATAGGAGGTTTTATATTAAGTTCTCAAGAGACACTCCTAAATAGAGCATAGGCATTTGAGCGCCAAAGTTGGAAAGGATGCGAAGAAATGAAAGAAAGTGGTCATATGGTTTGTACTTTAACAACGAAAGCATTAAATGAGGCTTTAGAATACTAATATACGCACGTATCGGTTATCTTAAGCTTTTAAACACTTTTTGGCCTGCATAAATCAATAAGAAAATAAAGATAGCATAGCGTAAAACAGATAACATCGCAAGCGCATTGAGTATAACAGGGAGAAGAGGTGATCCCATACCAGAAAAAGCATTTCACAAAGGCAGAAAAGCTTTCCTGGACCATTCATACAGAGTGATTATATTTTAATGAAGACGGCCTTCAGAAAGTGCCCAAAACATAATACGACGAATCAAGTTTGATCTTAAAAAGCTAAAGGATCCTGAGCTAGCAAAAAACATTAATATTTAATTATAAAAATAGGAGGGAAATCTTCTCCTCCGCCGTGCTTGATGCGGACGACCAAAATGTGTACATGAATGATTTGTTCTGTGAGTCAAATGAAACAACGGCAGAGAACATGTAACAAATAAAAGAATAGCTTTGGGATTATCGTAACATCTTTTGTTTGTGTGACAAACGAAGTCAATTAAAAACTGGAACAAGAAAAGTTTACAGCAGTAAGAGTCAAGAGGATGAAGCAGCAAATAGAAGAAATATATAGGGAAATTGGAAGAATTGAAGAACATAACAACAGCAAAATTATAATAGTAGCTGGTGAGAGTTGAACATTTTAAAGCGAAACCTCTATTACATGTATGTATGTATATATATATATATATAATATAAATAAATGCAATGTGACCCACAGAAAAATGGGAATTCACACCAGCCATACAGAATATTATTTTGACAAATTGAATCTCAGAGCTCAAGGAGACTCCCAATTATTGAAGCATCCCCAAGTGACAACACTGACAATATTATTTAAAATTTTCGAGAAGAAGATGTGCAAGCCACAAAAAAACCCCAATAAAACAACCACTTAATATTAGAAATTCACGCAGATGAGATATCATAAGCCTAGTTGATTAACTTTTTAACATTTACAACAATCCCCTGAAATGAAAATGACATTCTGATTGGTTTTAATTAATCGTAATCATTCTTCCAAAGAAAGGTAACTAAATCACTGTCAAAACAATCACAATTTTAGCTGAATTAGTTGCGAGAGCAAAATCATGCCGCAAATATCTTTAGGATTTATCATACCTGATGATCAAGAAGGATGAAGACTAGGACTCATCTTCGCTGAAAGAATTTTGAAGCTAAGAGCGCTGTGTGATAGATATCTTCATCCCAGCAGGACCTCTTTTAGTTTTCAAGATAACGTTAGATGGTTTTAGGATGGAACCCTCTGTTCCACAATAACAACCTGTGATAGCAATGCCACGTTGCTGTAGAATTAGATAGTTAGCGTGTTATACTATTCGTATAAAGACAATGCAGGTGTGGCTTAGGTCAAAGACTGGAATCAAACAAGGATGTCTTCTTTCACCCAATCTTCTTTCCTTAAGAGGGTTAAAAAGCTTTTTCTGATAATGATTGTCAAGTTCGTTTATCGCCTAAACAAGGTACCAGCAACCTATGGCATGGAGATTAGTGCAAAAATGACCAAAATGATGACCATTAACTACAACTGAATCAACTTGGACAGTAGAAATGGTTGCCCCAAAAATATTTTACGGATTTTAAATATTTAGTTGCAATTGTGGCAATTGAAAGACTTAAATAAGAGACGCTGTCAACGACTTCACAAAAAAAGTTTTGCACTGTTGAAGATCAAATCAATACGTAAAAAATTTATCATTGCACTCAACTCTAAACCAGACTTGTGGCCATTCTAAAGTTCTAAATTTCTCAGTTCTAAACAAAACTCGTGGCAAATTGTCTCTAATAGCAAAAGTTACAGAAATGAGATGTTTTTGAAGTATATGGACATCGTATATATAATCATTCAAGAAAAAGAATCACCTACAACCTTCGAACCACTGTTAAATGACGGCAGGGCAAAAAAGATTAACAGGATTTGCAAAGCACGGTATAAGGAGACAGAGAGAGAGAGAATATAGAAATAAAGAAAGCAGTCAAACAATGTTAGAGGCTAAGACAGACGAAGCTAGATTGACTGAAAGAATGAAATAAGACAACCCCAGATCTAGCTCGAGAAATAAGATGGTTGATGGAATGATCAGGGATCGCACCTGCGCCTCGATGCGGCACCCATCGCCTTGCCGAGACAAGACCAGGCACTTAACCACTGAGCTATCCACATCTACGAAAATAAATTCTTCAGAAACAGTGACTTTCATGCTGGCTTGAATAGAATAAGAAGTTGAATCGCTAAGAACGATCAAGTCCATATTTTTACAGGACATAAACAAACTAGCCTCTAACGGATCTTAGAAAGATGCAAATTGACTGAAAAGCATAAATGAATATAGAAATAAAGAAATCAGTCAAACAACGTTAGAGAGAGAGAGAGAGAGAGAGAGAGAGAGAGAGAGAGAGAGAGAGAGAGAGAGACGGGGGGAGGGGGGGGAGGGGGGGGGGGGAGGGGCGAAATAAGATAAAAATTTATCATCAGACAAAGTAAAAGAATGTACCGAAAGAAATTCAAGCGGTAGTGATTTGATTGGTCAGTATGACGTAGCTTTTTTTTTTCGCAGCGGCGGGTGCGAATGTAAACAGAACTTCTGCTTTTTTTTTCACTCGTTTCGTATTTCTAGGTCTATACTGTTAATATATGTAAGATATCGACCTGATCCATCAAGGAACAATAGAAACATTCAAGCTAAACCATTTTATTAACTTGCCGCTCTTAATTTGTCTTGCATAAGTTATACAGATTGTGACTAGATCTAGATCTAGAAAAATTATAAGCCCTAGCAATCCAGTGTAACCCAATATATATTTTTTTTTAATCTGGGGCCTTAAAAGTTTTGTCTGTGATATGATCTGAGCACTAACACGTTTTTTTTCTTTATAGTGTAGAGCACTTTTTCACCAGATCAGGTCGAGCACCACACTGTATCTATAATGGGTTATTATATTACATAGCACCACATTATGGTCTCGGTGGAGAAAAAAACTGGAAAGGGTGCTGCTTTAAAGATTGCTCTTAAATTTAGGTTTCTCTTTTACTTGATATCTCTCCTTCATTTAAAGAATGTCTTCAAAGCAATGTAAGAAAAATTACGATGTCTCGAGGTTCTATATATTTTAGAACTATACTATGAGTGGCTCTGGAGATCTATAACTACATGTATCTCTTATTGTTGTAAAGTTAACTTTTCTTTAATGTGGTTGTATGGCTCTGGAGGAGATATATCTGATATTGTTGAAAAACTGACATTTCTTTACTGTAGGCCTAATAGTCTTTTCCATTTGTCATTGTTGTAAAGTTTGCTTTTCTTCAGTTCAGGTGTATGGTTGTACATTTGTAGATGATATGAGTATGTCATTTTTGTGAAGTTTGCATTTCCTCAATTTAGCTGTCTTACCACATGTTCAGAATATATATACCGTGAAGCATACGGGCAAAGAGTGTATGTATGTATGTATGTATGTATGTATGTATGTATGTATGTATGCATGCATGCATGTATGTATGTATGTATGTATGTATGTATGTATGTATGTATGTATGTATGTATGTATGTATGTATGTATGTATGTATGTATGTATGTATGTATGTATGTATGTATGTATGTATGTATGTATGTATGTATATATACATACACATATATATTACTGTCACCCTCTAAACTTAAATAAAAAATCAAAACAGCTTTGCTTTAGAAATAGCATCTTTTATTTGTGCGACGGGCGAAATTATGCACAAAACTAAAGTAGGAAAAGTTTACAACAGTAGGAGCAAAGCAGACGAATCAGCATATTAAAAAAAAACCGCAAGGTGGAATGTGAGAGCATTTGATGAAGGAACTGTGTAAAGTAGAATGGATAACCCCTCTTGAGAGACAAACAGAAAGAAAGCATAGCAGATGGTGAAAGAACTGAACTTTTCAAAGCAAACAGAGTCTCTACTACGTGATATAAGAACGCGATGTGATCCCCAGAAAATAAGGAGATTCGTACCAAATGGACAGAATATTACTTTAAATATTACTTTGTTAAATCCCAAAGCTCAAGGAGACTCCGAATTACTGAAACATCCGCCAATGATAACAATAAAAACATTTCAATTTTTTTAAAGAAGGAGAGACCAAAAAAAATCACTTAATATCAGAAATTCAAGCTAATTAGATACCATCTCCCATGAAGTTCTTATATTAAAGCCCTCGCAAAATGGTGTATCAACTCTATATGGTTTTAATCACTAGTAAACATTACTTCAAAGAAAGAAAACTACTGCAACAGTGTCAAATCTATCGCTCTTTTAACTTTATCGATTATTACAACAAAGTCACGCCGCAAATATTTCTTATCACTTGAAACTCAAGTAGGAATTGGCATAACTAAGGATGAAGCAGGTTTCAGATCAGGACGCAATAAAATCTGAATCAATTTTGAAGCCGAGAGGGTGCGTGAGGGATATTATCAGCACTGGCAGGACGTCCTATAGTTTTTGTGAATTTCAAGACAGAATCAAGCAGTAATAGGACGCTATGTTCCTGGAGACTCTGTTAATGTTATTGATGCAAACTAAGATAACTTGGCAAATAAAACCAACGGGACTTGCAAAGATGGTCTTCGAAGATACGGTATAAGGAGGTAAGAAAGAAGACTGAAAATGAGATAAAAAGATAACAGAAAAGGGTGGATAGGTTAAATGTTGGATGAATTCCTTCGTAAAGCTGAAAATAGAGAGAGAAAAAAAAGCATTATCAGATTCACCTTGGTGCCCTAACGATCATCTAGACAAAAGTATGAGTGATGTGAAATGGGATTTAGAAAAATGTTAAAACAAATCTAGTGAAAGATGTTCCAAGTTTGAATAAGCTCAAGAAGATCCTGAAGTTCTTGAACATTCACCAGTGACAATATTGACAATTTGATTTTTTTCGAGAAGCAAAAAACCCACTCTATTCAGAAATTCAAGCTGGCGGGATACCACAGTTGATGTACTTCTTGAAATTTACAATAAACCTCCCAAACTGGAGAATGAAATTCTAGTTGATTTTAATCACTGGTAATCGTTCTTACAAATAAAGGCAAGTTACAACAGTGTCAAAATTACCATATTTTTACCTTTATTAATCGTGAGAACAAATTCATGCAGCAAATCTTCCTAAACACCTTGAAACTAGAAAGGAATTATCATAACTAAGGAACACACAGGATGAAGTTCAGGACGCAAACACACTGATAGGATTTTGAAGCTGAGAGTGCTGTAAGAGGAACAAGACCTCGTCTACATTGTAAATTTCAAGACGTTTATTCCACCACGAAAAATTTCAACAATATCAATATGACTTAGGAAATATAAGAGCCACTACAGCAAAGCCTCCAGCGCACTATACTATTCGTGCAATGGCATTGTAGGTATAACTAAGGACAGAGATTGGAAACATAGTATAATCGAATTTCCTCTTTCACTCATTCTTTGAGATATCTTCTTTAAGATGGTGAAAAAACTATGTTTTCTGATAAAGTTTATCAAGTTGGCCAACCGTCCGAACAGGGTATCAGCAAATCATGCCATGGAGATCAATGTAGAAAGAACCACGATGATGTCAATCAAATTAAAATGGATCAATCGGAAATTAAGAATGGCGATCAAAAATAAGAGTATGTAAAGTTTTAATAATATATAGTTGCATTGGTGACAAAAAATAAAGGACCAGAGAAATAAATGCTGTCCATGATTTACCAAACAATTGTTGAATTGTCGTTGGACAAGTCTATATGAAAGGGAACATTGCACTCAGTTCTAAAACTAGACTGATGCATTCCTTGGTCATTTCATTTTGCTTGTGCACCTGTAAAAAATTGTTATGCTGAAGACGCGAGGATCCAAATGAGGCAGCAAATGGGCGTTTCAACAATATTCGAACCACTGTTAAAAAAAAAAAAGGCAAACTAAGAATCATGTAATATGGCAAATAAGATGAAAGGGACGTAAAAAGGTGATCTTCCAAAACACGGTAGAAGGAGGAAAGGGGGAGGGGGGGAGGGGGAATAATGAAATAGAGTTAGAAAGGCAGCATAAAAAAAATGGACAGATTGAATGTATATATTCTTAAGTTTCAAATATAAAAGAATAAAAAAGGTGATGCCCAAGTAAAGTGAAATCGAATGTAGACAGATGTTAAAACAAATCAAATTTTAAGAATTTAAGTTCCAGTGGTGGTCATCCGAGTAAGAAACGGTAAAATGAATAATTTTTTTTTCAGATTTCAGCTTGCTTTTTTGTCAAATGGAGCAATTGTTGCTCCTGTAAATTTTTTTCTCTCGGTCGGATCGCATACTTTGTTAACTGTCTGTTTATCTTTCTGTCTTTCCCTTTCTGTTTTTCCCTTTCTCTCTTTCTCTCTCTCTCTCTCTCTCTCTCTCTCTCTCTTTCACACACACACACACACTCACTATGTCTCTTTCTCCTTGTCTCTTTCTCTCTATGTCTTTCTTTCTGTCTGTTTGTCTGTCTGTCTGTCTGTCTGTCTCTCTCTCTCTCTCTCTCTCTCTCTCTCTCTCTCTCTCTCTCTCTGTCTCTCTCTTTCTCTCTCAACTGCAGACTTTGAAGTTTAATCGCCTAGGCAGAGCGTAGATTAAAAAATAAGTATACAATTATATTATACAGAATAAATTTACCTAATTCCATGCCTTTGGTTCCATGATATTGAAAATCTAATCATAATAAAACTCCTGTTCTTGTACTGTTTATTAACTTTCACTTCCAGATGGTTAAACTGCCTTTGCGTTGATACGAGAAAATTGTGCGGTTTGGATGTCGTCAACAGCACTATTTCTAATATAACCTCAAGTGACCTAGGATCAGAAAACTGTTCAAATGAAAACGTAACGATTGAATGTAGTAGTGCCGTCGGCAAAATAATGTGCAATACATGTGTTAACGTTAGTGATGATCTAATAAAATCACACATCAAAATTGACACCTGCGGAACGCAATGCATCACAATTCAGTGGAATATCAACGTGATTCTGAACAACTCAGCTAACAATTCATGTTCATCCCCGATGGAAGCAAATAGTGAACCAGTTCAAAATACCTCAGACGCCTCAGATTTGACGAATGAGACACAAATTTCATCTCCAACAAACGCTTCAACAATCGCCCATCAAACCTTGCCTGAGCACATCTCAGATACTGACTCCAGCCTCA
The DNA here is from genome assembly GCA_033675545.1 of Elysia crispata. Lineage (NCBI taxonomy): Eukaryota > Metazoa > Mollusca > Gastropoda > Plakobranchidae > Elysia > Elysia crispata. The sequence goes on from JAWDGP010006450.1 coordinate 197,025, forward strand.
TCCTTGCAGCGGGTATAGCGTGTGGCGTGTTGGTTATCCTCATAGTGTCTGTACTAATAGCTATCTTGCTCTGCCGGAGGAGACGGCGGAACCAGTCCCGCACACAAGACCAGTCAGAGCCTGGCGATCAAAATAATAGGACAGGCGAATACATAGAAATTGATGACATCAAAACAGTCAAGCCGTATCAAAGTAAAAATAAGAAAAATAAAGGTGGCCCTGCTGTGAATAGGGAAGGTTCAGACTCCTGTTATGGTTTAACAGACCAAACCAGGGCTGAAACCTGTAACTATAAGGCACCGATCTATGCAGATCCTATTATTTTACACACTGGCCAAAGTACCCAAATCGGAAGTGCTAACCCCTCTGTGTACACTGATGTCACTCACGGTATAGAAGGAGACAATATTGGTCCTTGCCAAACCAATGAATATTCTGAGCCTGCTGATACAAACACTAGACTGTATGCACTTGTAGAATTACCCAATCTCTCCAAAACCAGCTACGAGAGTATTGATAATCTCGCACTAGGATTTGAGACAAAAGATACTATGAGAAAAGAGTTTTTACCACAAAGTACTAATTACGAAGATATAGATAAAATTTGCTCTAACAGCAAAAGAGACTTTGGTGGAAACTATGACAGTTTAGGAAATGGCCGTAACGTCAGTAATAGTATCCTGGACACATACGACGCGGGGTCACAATATCCCACAAATTCAAGTGATTCGAAGACCAGGGAGGACATGATAGATGGCTCTCAGGGGAATGAGTACACTAGGGTAACTTCAGACGCAGAACGCAATCAGCGAAACAGAGTCACTGACAGTTTTCTGACAACCTACGGCCCATCAAGTGAAAGTTCTATGGACCAGCATACCCTTGCTAATGAGGGATCAGAGAAACCAGGTGAAATCTCAGGTCAATATGCCAAAATGAATGCCAGGGACAAGAATGAAACACGCAACAGTGTATTGGCTACATACAATGTGCCGTCGCAGACGTTCGGTCACAGCCATGCAGATCCCGGATCCACGGCTATAGCTGAGACATCGCCCGAAATTCCCACCAGTACAATGGGACATGACGCTAGGGAACATGTTTACGAATTGGACAGTATGAATGACAATGAGGTCAAAGGGAATATGTCTTCTCTTGGCGATGCCACTCTTGCCTCCCATTTTGCCAGTCAAGATTATGATAGTAAAAATGTGTACTTTGAACTAATGGCAGACACGCAATGTTAAACGTGTCGATGTCTCTATGTACATGTAATTTATTCATACTAAATGTAAAACCATTTTGGAGTGCACATTAAGTTTTTATTACAATCAGTATCAAAGCAGGGTTTATCATCTGCCTTTTACCTTGTCTTTTTTTTTTAGTGATGCCTGTTTGATTAAAAAAGAATTTTGTAAAGAAAAATTAGCCTTTATACTATCCTTTAATGTCTACAATTCAGCATTAATTTATGCTATGTGATTTTTATGAGGAAGATGTAATCTAACTGCTTAACTGTAACTTACAAAATTTCTATATTCTGTATCGATATGCGTTCTCTCATTAAACAATCAAAATTTAATATGTATAGCCTGACGTATAGATGTGATACTTATGTTGTAATGCTGTTTTAATACAATCAGTATGAAAGCAGGGTTTATCATTTGCCTTTTTCCTTGTTTTTGTTAAAGATGCTTGTTTGATCAAAAAGAATTTTTTACAAAAAAAAAATTAATGTTTCCAATAAAGCATTACTTTATGCTATGTGATTTTATGACGAAGATGTAATCTTACTGCTTAACTGGGACTTATAAAATTTCTATATTCTGTATCGATTTGCGCTCCTTCATGAAATGATCAAAATTTAATTAGTAGAGCCTGGCGTATAGTTGAGATACTTCTGTTGTAATGTTGTCTCATTCAGAGATGCAAACTCCGAAGCCCCTGAATGAGTCAGCGCAATACATCCCGGTTATCTATATGGAACATTCTAGAAAGTTTCAGAGACCATGTGGGCGCCCTGCTGGTCTAGAGGTCTGAGCTGTCTGTTGCAGCAGGGATTCTATGTCGCGGATTCGACTCAAACCGTTGTTGGTGGAATTAGTTTGCATCTTTTCAATTCTCTACTTGACGTTAGTGTTACTGATATATAGATATAAAAGTTGGTTATAATATCAAACTTTTATTGGCCAAGCCAACATTTAGGTTTTGATTCAATAAAACTAGAAATTTTGGACCTCCTTGTTAGCACCTTACTATGATGTCTTTTGCTATCATCTGTTGTAACGTACGAAACAGCCAACAATTGAATTTGCAGAGCGTTGTCATATTTTGTAATCAATTTGCTTTGTGTTGTATTTGCACGGTCTCTTTGTTTGTTGTACTTATTTATTTCCTCAAGCTATTGAAATAATTTTAAGCAGCAGCTTCTTCTGTTATGTACGAGGGCATATTGATAAGTTTTGCCTCCAAGTCCATAACTTTGGAAATAATGAAGACAAACAAATGATACTTACACCAAATGAAAGGTCATTTTATTTAGCACCAGATGACATATCATTTTTCAACATAATCACCGTCCCGTTCGATACAGAGCCGCCACCGACGGACGACCTGTTGGATGCCGTCAGCGAAGAAGTCAGCAGTCTTGTCTCTGCACCAAGAAAGAACAGCATTCTTCACATCTTCGTCTGCCTCGTAACGGTTGCCCTTGAGGTAATCCTTGAGTTTTGGAAAAAGGAAGAAATCGCTCGGAGCAAGATCTGGGCTATAAGGCAGGTGCGGTAATGTCCGGAGGCCTAAACGATCTAAAGCCGTGCGAGTTTCCAAACTTGTGTGAGGGCGAGCGTTGTCGTGATGGATGATGGTGCTTCTCACGATCTTTTGGGACAGTGAGGGTGTGGTTCACACAGAATTTTTGGAACAAGGCAACACCGTGAATTCTACGAAATATGTGAACACAGTGGAGAAACTGAAAGCGAGGTTGCGACGGGTAAGGAGTGAGAAAGTTTACATCATCCACAGAGACAGAGACAGAGACAGAGAGACAGAGAGACAGAGAGAATCAGACAGACTGAAAGTATATATATACAGATACAGGGTCAGAAAAACAGACACAGGAAAAAATTGAGTCACAGGCACATAAAATATATACGTACAAAGTTAACTTTCCATAAATATCTGGAGTCTTCTGTACCGATCGATAAGTTATAAAGTAAGTGGATGTTTTGCTGTCGATTTCTCCTTATTTTGGTTGCTAACTATCCGTGTGTGTTTTTTTTTTTTTTGTTTTTTTTTTAATTTTTACTCTCGACACTGCCTTCTGAATCCATGCCATCTTTCCTCTAACCTGTTTGTGGTGATAAAAATATTTTTTTACTTATTCAATGCTTCAAAATCATCCGCATGACATACACCATAAAATGTTTGTTTATATTCAAGAATTATAAGTATACTGGAGTGCTGTAGACAACACTGTTTTTTTTTTTTTTTGTATTACCTTTACATAGAGCTTACATCTTTAAAGCTAAAGCTTCTGTTTGTTAAATAACAGGTTCTTTTTTTTAAACTCCTGTTCTTATACATGTACTTTCAAAAATCCTATTAACTTTTATGGTTTTCTGTCAAATTAAAGTAAAAGTTATATTTTATGCAGTATTTAAACTGTTTATGGCAAGTAACAATACTATTTTCAATTTCTTCTTTACTTCTTTTTTTTTCAGTAACTGCACTTATTACCTCACTTATGTGGTCTTTTGAATTGCATTACCCTATCCTGTGATAGATAACATCTTCAATAATGGAAATTGTCCCCCCCCCCTCCCCTATCTCTCTCTCTCTTTCGACCTCCCTCTCTCTAGCTCTCTCACTCTCTCTCTCTCTCTCTGTTTCCGTCTCTCTCTCTCTCTCTCTCTCTCTCTCTCTCTCTCTCTCTCTCTCTCTCTCTCTCTCTCTCTTTCATTAAATCTATCAGTTTATCTCTCTTTCCAAACTTGCAACATTCATTTTTACTTTGATGCATCCAATTATTTTTATTTTTCATTCTTTCTAATTTTACAGAAATAAATTATTTATATTAATTATGAAATCATTACAGATCATTGAGAATGTTCCATTTGTATGTTATAAATTAACGTTAAAATTCTTTTCAGTTCAGTGAACTCCCTTTCTGGAAGTGTGAGTGAATTCAACCAACTTTCTTATTTATATCTACAGGCGTTTCAGAACTGTCGTAGATAAATAAAATGATATGTAAGCTTATAAGAACAGTCATGTCTAGTTTGGTAATGTCTTAATCTCATGTTTGAATTATGTAGCATGACTATTATAACCAGCAAGACACTGTGTAACAGATTGGACTAATTTTTATTACGTGTAACAAAGTGACTTTCCGGGAAATCCCGTAAAAAGTAGGCCAATGCAATAAAAGTTAGAGAGAGAGAGAGAGAGAGAGAGAGAGAGAGAGAGAGAGAGAGAGAGAGAGAGAGAGATTCAGTTTCCAGCAGTGAGCTTAGAACACAGAGAGAGAGAGAGAGAGAGAGAGAGAGAGAGAGAGAGAGAGAGAGAGAGAGAGAGAGAGAGAGAGATTCAGTTTCCAGCAGTGAGCTTAGAACAGAGACAATCATTACAGAGCTTGCAGTATATCTAGCCTCTCTGTTTCTCTGGTCAGAATGTTCGCCTCGCGTAGATTTTTTATTTTTTTTTCCAAAGGTAAATAAGCTCAGTTAGTTACACCCCCCCCCCTATCTATCTATCTATCTATCTATCTATCTATCTATCTATCTATCTATCTCTCTATCTCTTACACGGAACAATAGAAGTTGGAACAGTCGAAACTAGGATTGTAAAGGTGATTGATATAAAAACAAAAATAAGTTGCCATTTCAGTAAAACTCATACTATTTATCAAACAGCTCTTTTATAATTATGTATATAACAATAGCATGCATTCGCGCAAGGCAGTGCATCACTTGATACTTTTAAGGAATTTATATAATGAGCATTCATTTAGGATAGTTCTCGAATAAATTAAGAGAGTACAGAATTAGATGTTTTCCTGAATATAGAGAATATCAAATCCAAAGCAAACTCAAAAGTCGATTAACTCTAAACTGACTAATAAAACAGAAAAAAAGAAAAATTTGATAGACGTAGATCGAACCTCGAATTAGCACCCTAGTCTTGTCAAGTCATAATATGCGGGCTAACTGCTGAGCCACCACCAATTTCAAAGTGAAAGATGGTTCTGGTAAAGCAAATTTTTATCTTCACTTTTTTTAAATAATGCAGGTCTCTTGAAATTATTTATTTTATTTATTTATCTAACTACCATCAAGCTATCTGACTAAAACTAATTATTCATGTATTCATCTATACATATGAAATAATGTATATTTACAAAGTATTACAAGTAATACGTATCTATCTATCTATATATCTAATGAAATATACGTAAAATTATACACCAGAGAAATTTAAACATTATTCAATAACCGATATATAAATCTACAAGATATGTGCACATAATGATCGCCTCAAAAAAGCTTCGTTTGAGCTATCGCTACGACCAATAACGGAGAAATCCGGACATTTTTAAATAAAGAACACGTCAAAAATTCTTGGAAGAACACGTCACGCAAGTCACGTTCTCTTTTTATTGCGCATTTTCTTTAAAGGGAAACGCTCTCCACACATTTGTTTGTTAGTTCGATAGCGGTGAGTGGGGGCCAGACATGTCGCACTAGATATCTCGAAAATATCAAGAACTCTCAATCTTAAAGCATAAATAATATATTTTGATACATTGATCACCATTGAGTGTACAAATATTTTAGCCTCATTGCTTTTTTGGAAGAAATCTTTGAAATTTTGGATTATCATTTTCAGTAATAAGTGTAGTTATACGAATTCAAGCAATACTTCTAAATCAGGTGGAAAATAATAATAAAAAACAGTCTGACTCACACTCGGTGCTATATATTTAAGTTATACAACTACGCTCTCAAGGCATTCAAATGGCACAGTGTCATCGAGCAGTAAGTATGAGCTTAATCAATAGGCTGCTGTTAAAAGAACCACAAATGCTAAATCAACGACTACCGCTAATACAACTGTCACTGTAACTATTACTACTACTACTACTACTACTACTACTACTACTACTACTACTACTACTACTACTACTACTACTACTACTACTACTACTACTACTACTACTACTACTACTACTACTACTACTACTGCTGCTGCTGCTGCTGCCGCTGCTGCTACTTCCACTACTACTTTACTACCACTCCTAGTACCACTACTTTTACTTCTATCAAATAGTATTAAACTACTACTACTACAATAACTATTATCTAACTTCTACTTCTTCGACTTGAGATTATCTGGTATTGTCCTCTTGAATTTCTATTCTCATTCTCTTCGTTATACTTTTTCTCATAAGTCAATGGTAAGGTTAAAATCCTGAAGATAAAGCTATCTTCCTCTAAGGAAAGCTGGAAGTCGGTTTTAGTAGAGTTAAACAATAAATATGTCGTAATAAAGAGAATACACTTACCCATTTATAATTTGTTTGAGTAAAAAAAGAAATCTCTTAAATTTAGTACTTTTGTCAATTAGTCGATGCGTAGTTCAAAATCCTAAGGACCTCTCGAATCTATGCCTTAAGGCCCTAACCTCTTTGATAAAGAAAAACTCGTGCGGAGATCTTTTTCCCGTGGACACATGGGCCATTAGATTTTTAAAACTTGAACCACATATCTCCCAATCTTAAGTCCGAAACTCTAACTGTAATTCTTCAAATCACTCAGGTGGATATAAATTAAATTTATCTAAATGGAAAAACAAGTTTTCATTTAGAGTGTATTTCAGTAGTACAGTATGTTGAGCTGAGATTATTAGTTCTATACAATCTCGACATCTAGAGTTCTCTTCGGGCAATGAATTTCAGGGAGTAATCTCTGTTTAATAGGGCATTATTCCTTCATTTAAATGTACCCTTTGACTTAACAATGCACATGCAATTAATCTTAATGATGTACATTATCATTATCAGTGGCCATGCGTTTTTCTGACCTTCTCCGTTGTCCTGCAATTGGGATGCTTTGTTGGGCTGCCTGGCCACGACAGGAAGTGGGCCGACTGCTCGGATTACATTTGCCGCACAAAGGAGGAAAAATTGGGTTAGAACCGGCGATGTTAAACAATTTTGTCTTACATTTCATATATATGTCTATTGTCTATATTCTTCAATGGTTGGATTTTGCTATTTTGATGCCATAAATATGATCTACCTGTAGCATATCATAATTTTGGACTAGCAGATTTCTCTTAAAGCTATATCAAAACCTTATTTATAACTTGCTGTAATTTTTCCGAAAGAAAAATTGTATTCACTATCCTCAGATTATGGATCGCTGAATGCATGCCTTGAAATAGGAGGCTTCATTTGCAACGCTCTAAGCTTGATCTCCATTGCACTACTAATGTGTTTTCATAAGGACATTTCAGAACCTTGTGCAGTTTGTGTGGAAGCATTCGCCACATTCCTCTCATTTTTATCAGGTAAATGAATTTGCGAAAAAAGTTTTGGTTGATATTTGATGTTATTTGATTCTATACTCACTACTCTTTTTAAGAACGGCCTGTAGATTATCATGTATCGTTTTTCTGAATTGTGTCGAGGGGCCTGATTGTCTTATAGTGATTTTTTTTTTAAAGAATGTTATCTTATGTGAATGATGGCAGTAGAACCCTATTCTGAAGAGAAGCTCTATAAATATCCTTTCCTTGTTCAAAACAATATATTTAACGGTGAGACGACGTCAATTTTGTTTGTACTCAGTGTTGAGTTTCATTATTTCTATTTGATTTGAGGACTTGGCAGAGGCATTGGAAGGTGCGAATTTCTTATAAAAAATAATGTTAGAAGCTATCTCACCCAGTTCTATTCTTGCCTCTTTCATACAGCTCTTGGACCATTCAAAGTTGTTTTTTTTTTTTTTTTTTTTTGTAGCTATAGATGCGAAAATGATTCTCATAAGTGAGATAGACAATGAGCGGTAGTCTTCACAGAAAAAAGGGTCTGCGTGAAGCGTTGAGATATATATATATATATATATATATATATATATATATATATATATATATACATATACATATATATATTACGTTATTTTCAATCTCGCTTGAGATTCGAACTCGATTATCCCACGAATGTTTTGGCATTAATCTTCATCAGCATTATCTTGATTTTGTTGCCATTTCCTCCTAGCTCTTAGGTCCGATATGGTTATTTTTCTCTTGTGTAGACTCGCTTTCATTTTTTTTTTTTTTGGAACTAAACTGCTAGACTAAGAAAATAACATACCGATCTACGATACCTCAAACATAGCCTAATACATGTATTATCAAGACCGTTCTTATTTTTCCGAGCAATAAGATTAATCACAGAGCTGAGAAGATAAAACCTAAATTTTCATACATAAACGACAGGATATGCCAGACCAACAAAAGAAAACTCAAGGAAATCCTAGGATATACTCTCTATTATATCAACCAGCTCATTTGCTCCTAACGAGAATTGCATCCATGATATTTTAGGTGTGGAATCTTTGCCGTTATATTTGATCGCTGTTGTTGTTTTTTTTTTTTTTTTTCTTTTTTTTCCCTTCTTCTTTTATCAACAGCTATCTTCTTCATCATTGACCTGATTATCATTGCGACGTGGTCGAGCGACTCAGCTAAATGGAGAGAGCACAAGAATGAAATGTCTACGGTTCGCTTGGACGAAGTCGTTCCTGTTTTTGAAATTATTCTAGATGCTCTTTCTTTTATCAGTTTAATTTGTAGGCTTTGTTCTCGCACAAATGAAAACACGAACTATAGGTATCGTAAGTTCAGTAATGCTTAAGGCAGTTTTTCACCTAAAAGTTTCTTTGCGGAGCTCCTTTGTGAAACAATATCGTCGGGGTCAACTGGGGTAGTTGCCGTTCTCCGCGCCTCACTGAATCGCCTATGATTACTTTTAGTCTCACTAAATTTTTCAAGACATTTCATTACAAACATTTAGTTTGAACAAAAATAGAGTTTAAAAAAGACAAGAAAATCAACGAGGAGTTGAGCCAACTTCATCTCATGAAGAAGAATTTGGTTCCTGATGATCGAAAATTACAAGATCTTAGCTTACAATAAGTTGGCCTACATCTATGTCATTTTGTTTAGCCTACAAACCTGCCCATAACATGTTTGTGAGATTTCAAATTAAATCATAGGTATAAAGCATTTAGATAGTGAATGGCCAAATATAAAATTTTAAATCAATTCAACAGCGCTGATAGACGTATTAGTACTTAGAGAAGATAGAATGAAAGGGAAAAAAAAAATTAAATATGCAAATAAAAAACCCAATATGGCCACCGAAAAGGGTTAAAATAGGGCAAAATTTCATGCAGCATAACTTGAAAACAAATGGTGTTAGACTGATAATACTTGGCCTATCTATTTTTCAAAATGGGATCTAGAGGCTATACCTATACGTTTTCATATATCTTAGATAAGTACAAAATCATAAAATTTGAATAAATAATATATATATACACATATAAATTGCAGTCTTCTGACCTCAAGGAAATACTCTAAATTTGTGACAATGATTCAATTCGCAGAAAAAACTCACAAAAAGCAGATATAACCTCTAGATTAATATCTTGACAACAACTGTGCGAAATTTCAGCATTATTGGATGAGTAGTTTTTGAAAAAGAGTGTTTAAAAAATGACAAATAGGAGAAAAAAAAAAGCATTTTGAGAAAACGAAAAAAAAAACCACTAATCTAGCATTCTAAGGACTTTCATGGGCCCCTGGATAATACACATCCTTGTCAGTTTGGTGCAGACTATCTAAACTTACCCTGAATTTATTCTATATCTAATCTAAGCTTTTTTGCAGGAGCACGTTCATAGGTCTAGATTTATTACTATCGTCATTAGGTTTTCAGTACTTACTTTCCTGGTAAGAAAGCATTGATTTGGAGGGGAAAAAAACATTTGTTATAACGTTATTCTGTATTCATTCTCAGATAATATTAGCATAGTTTACCTTTGAATATTCTTGTATCCAGTTGATAACAATTTGCTGTGTCCCACCTGCATGCGATCATTGTTACGTCTGTAAATAAATTTTGCATACTTGAATTTTCCTGCTTACCTGACGCATCTAGAAAAATTGATTAAATCCATGATTTAAAAAAAACTTATGTTGTGTTCTGATCAAATCTATTATAATATAATCAATGCTAATTAAGTTACAAAGATTAAACTCAGTCGTGTGTCATATACACCCTAATTAAGACTATGTAAATGGTAGTGTTAGAACTCAAAGAAAATGAAGTACTGGTACGGTAGATATATGAGCTGTAACAGAAGCGGTGGTTATAGCACATATAAATTGTACAATTAATTATAAAAGCAGCAGTAGCTATCACTTTAAGGAGCAAAAGTAGTTATAATAGAAGCAGCAAAAGTAGTAGTAGTAGTAGTAATAGTAGTAGTAGTAGTAGTAGTAGTAGTAGTAGTAGTAGTAGTAGTAGTAGTAGTAGTAGTAGTAGTAGTAGTAGTAGTAGTAGTAGTAGTAGTAGTAGTAGTAGTAATTGTTGTTGTTGTGAAGCACCGTAAAAAAACAAAAATAGGTAGAGTACAGCTCCAAAAGGTACAAAACAAAACAAAACACGTGAGCTTTCGGCTTCACGTTTCATCAGACTCAAAAACAAGAACAAAAAATCACACAAGGATATTCACATTATGAAATCAAAATATAAACTGTGAAAAAAAGTTTTAATATGTATATATATATATATATATATATATATATATATATATATATATATATATATATATATGTATGTATGAAAAAAGGTTATATATTGAAAGATCTACCCAAAAAAAAAATATTCTGGAAGTACACACACAAAAAAGAAAAAAAATATGTATATATATATATATATATATAAAGAAAAAAAATAATATTCAAAAAATATTTATCAAAAATTATTTACAAATAATGAAGAAATAAAACTCCAAAAAGATAAGTATGCTGAAGAGATAAGAATTTAATGAAAATATATTTGAAAGAAAATGACAGTTGGAGATTAGGAGTATCAGAGAAAGAAGAGAAAGATAGTTAGATAGATAGATAGACAGATAGTGAGAGAAAGAGAGAGAGAGAGAGAGAGAGAGAGAGAGAGAGAGAGAGAGAGAGAGAGAGAGAGAGAGAGAGAGAGAGAGAGAGAGAGAGAGAGAGAGAGAGAGGAAAGGGGGGGAGGGGGGGGGGGAGAGTGGGGGGAAAAGTTAAAAATCAACGCCAATAGATTAAAGGAAATCTTTAAACCAAATTTCCTGAAAAAATGTTTACATTAATAGTAGGTAGAAACTCATTGGGGAGCTAGATAACAGGGAGTCTTCAGAGAAGAAACCCCCCTTGTAGCAAGGTGTTTCGGCCCTGAACCTCTGACACTCTAAGGGGGGCCACACCCAGGTCATGACTTCAAGGTGTCTCCCTGTTATCTTTTTTTTGCACAGCGCCAGGATTCGAACCCATACCCTCATCTCTTGATGGATTGCTGATCCAGGCGCTATACCACTTCGCCAACTGGTCCTGCGATGGTTAGAGCATTTTTAATCGTTATGAAGGAACCTCTCATTTCTCCTGCTCCAGATCCACCGGGAACTGTTTTCGGCTATTTCCGCCAGTAACTTGTAGCAAGGTGTTTCGGCCCTGAACCTCTGACACTCTAAGGGGGGCCACACCCAGGTCATGACTTCAAGGTGTCTCCCTGTTATCTTTTTTTTGCACAGCGCCAGGATTCGAACCCATACCCTCATCTCTTGATGGATTGCTGATCCAGGCGCTATACCACTTCGCCAACTGGTCCTGCGATGGTTAGAGCATTTTTAATCGTTATGAAGGAACCTCTCATTTCTCCTGCTCCAGATCCACCGGGAACTGTTTTCGGCTATTTCCGCCAGTAACTTTAGAGCTTTTGTTTTTTTGTTGCCACATATTGAAAGTTTAGTTAGAAGGTCGTAGACTGATGACCCTACGAATCCTCTGGCACCAATCTCAACGGGCATCACCACAGCTTTGTATCCGGCATTTTCTAGCTCTTTGGTCAGGTTCATGTATTTCTCTCTTTTGTAGATGTGGGCCTCTTCCATTCTGTTTTCGTGTGGTACTGTTAGCTCCACCATGATCAATTGTTGTGTAGAAGCTGAATGGATCACGATATCAGGCCTTAATCTCGTTTCTTTGATTATACTGGGGTGACTGTTCCATTCTGGAAGATCTGCTGAAACATCCCAGTCATCACAGCCGTCTAGAAGGCATTTTATCTGGTTTGTTGTCCTCACCGGCCTTCCGTGCCATGACTTAGCGCCTCCCTCTGTTGTGAATATCAACGCGTTGGTATTAGGGAGGGTAGTTTCTCCTTTAGCCGAGCTTATGATTGCGGCAAGTTCTTGAAGGACTCTGTTATGCCTCCATGTGTATCGCCCCTGTGAGAGGGCGATTTTGCAAGAGCTCAAGACATGCTCTGTGGTCTGCCTGCCTTGGCATAGCGGACAAGTGGGGTCCTCTTTCTTTCCCCACCGTACCAGATTTGCGTTTGAGGGCAGGAGATCGTACACTGATCTGATGAGAAAGCTGATCCGAAGTGGCGCCATGTGCCAGATCTCATTCCATGTGAAGGATTTCTGCAGGGCATTATCCCAATTAGTCCATTGTCCCTGTTGAGGTTGCTGGACTGATTTCTGAACCCTTCTGGAATCTTCATTGAGCCGTATCTCATTAATGACCATGTCTCTTTTCTCTTTCCCCTCTGCTTTTGACCACCACTTTGCTGTAGATGATCCTAGCCCTTTGCGGTCAGTTTGAGTTTGCCCAATCACTTCTTTAATCTTAAGGCACTCCTTAGCTTCGTCTACGGCTTCGACAACTTTCCATTTCCTACCCGTCTTTATGGTAGGTTGCACTGTCTTCACAATTGGGTCCTCGGAGTCTTCTAACATCGAGAGTAGCCTGGCTTTGCCACATTTATACTCTTCCAAGATGGATTTTAGTGGGAGTCTCAACTTTGCTTTACGGCAGTACATTGCCACATCTGTGAGACCCGGAGGTACCCCTAACCACCTCCTGGTGAACTTATTGATCTTAGCTTCTATTGCCTCAACTGTAGTTGAGCAGATTTCATAGACCAGGAGTGGCCAGAGGAGCTTCGGAATTAGCATAAACTGTAGACACCACACTTTTAACTTACCCTGAAGGCCACATCTGTTGATGGCTAGCAGGCCTTCGGTAGCAAGTTCTACTGTTTCTAGTCCTCTTTTGGTATCTTTCATGGATGAATCGTACCATCTCCCAAGGCTCTTAACTGGTTCTTGACTGACCGTTGGTATCTGCTGACTGGCCACTGTGAACGTCGTCGTCGCATCTATTTTACCTTTCCTGACTGAAAGACTGCGAGACTTCTTTGGTTTGAATTTCATCCTGCACCATGCCATTAAGACGTCAAGGCGCTCTAGCATTCGGCGTGTTTCGTCTTCCTTTGAGCAGATTATGGTGGTATCATCCATGAATGCTTTCAAAGGAGGCATGTAGCAACCACCACCTAGATTAGCCGGGCCTGCGCTATCTTCTGCTGCTTTCAAGATGACTTCCATAGCCATGACGAACAGGATTGGTGATATGGTACAGCCCATGGCGATTCCAATTTCCAAGTTGATCCAGTCTGTGGTATAGCTATTAGTGGAGAATCTCATCCGGAAACCGCTGAAATAGTCATCTAGCATGACTTGTATATCCTCCGGAACATGGTACATCCTCAGCGCCAGCTGAATCATTTGGTGTGGTACCGATCCGTAAGCATTTGCCAGGTCCAACCAAATGACGTCGAGGTTAAGTTTCTCCGATTTTGCCCTTTGAATAGCTTCCCAGATCATTGTTGCATGCTCTAAGCATCCAGAAACTCCGGGGATGCCTCCTTTCTGGACCGAGGTATTTATGTACCCATTTTCAGTGAGATATTTTGTTAAGCGGGATGCCATGACTGAGAAGAATATCTTTCCTTCTACATTCAACAGCGAGATTGGTCGAAACTGATTTATTTCAGTCGAGTTTTGCTCCTTGGGTATATAAACTCCATCAGCAGACATCCACTGCTCACTGATCTTGAGGTTGCTCCATGCTCCTCGGAGAATTTTGTGTAACCGCTTTAGAACGTTTGGACATCTTTTATACAGAAGATAAGGCACGCCATTGGGGCCTGGAGCTGACTTGGCTCTTGCTTTTTGCACTACTGCAATGATTTCTTTCAAGCTTGGTGGTTTGCTATTGAATTCTTCTCCGGGACCAGCTGGCCACACCAGACCAGCAGGTTCACTTAGAGGTATTTTTCTATTTGGGTCAGAATATGTTTTCCTCAGGTGAGCCTTCAGCTGTTCTTTCTCTACTGAAAGAGAATCTGATCTTGGTTGCTGGAAGAGTTGTCTTGCAAACTGAAATGGGTCTTTGTAGAAGCGTTCCTGGTTCTTTTTCTTTTGACTTCGTCTCTTCCTTGCGGATTCTGCTCTGCTCAGTGCTGAGTGTCTCGTCTTCAAACCTCGCCAAAGTTCCTGCAGCCTATTTTTCTCTTCTTCAGTCGCTGATTTCATTTGTTTCCTTAAGTTTTTCTTCTGCTTTCGCAGGGTTTCCATCTCACGTTGCCTTCTATTTTTCATAGGTTCTCTTTTGGCTTGATGTTGTTTAGCCCCGAAGGTGTTAATACATGTCTGGTAGATAATGTCACCGAAAGTGGTAAGTTTGTGCTCCAAAGTGCTCTTCCCGATGAGCTTGTCCAGTTGTAGGACTATTTTGCTATCCAGAGCTTCCCATTGTTCTTTTGCGCTTGCTGGTGGGAAATTGATCTACTGGCGTTTAGCGTTGATGAGCTGTCGGAATTCTTCGTCAGACTCCTCAGCGTGGATTTCCTCAGCACTGTGGTTTTGAACCTGGCTTTGGTTTTCCGACGTCTTACCTGCCTGAGCAGTGCGCTGCTGTTGATTCGTCGAAGCATTCAAGCAGCCCATTTTAGTCCTGTGGATCTTCATCCCTCTTTCGGTGGTAAATCTTCTGCCACATACACATTGGTAGTCCATTTCCAAATTGCTCCGTTGTTCTAATCTCGTAGTCCTTTGGGCGTTTTCAGTCGTGATCGATTTGTCACCTATTGATCCATCATTCTCTCCCCCTTTCGGTGGATCGTGGGAGCATCTTTCTTTATTATGTCTTGTAGCGATTTTATTTTTGAGACAAGGGGTTGCTAGCCCACGAGGCCTCGATTCTAGTCTTTCCTAGTGTCACCTGTCTTTCCAGGAGTCCTCCGGTCTCTCCCGAACGTCTTCATTAATTTAAAATTAAATAATTTATTAACAATAGGTAGGAATATGTAATGAAGAAAGTATAGAAGTATATTTAAAAAACTTATCTGAAGATGTAGTCTACCATAAGATCTTGACAACAAAGGTTAGCTTCGCGCTTCCACAACGAAAAGGTGCCATCGGATGCAAATGGAGCGATGAATAAAAAAAGATCCACAAAATTCGTATCTTCGAAAGTCTCATATATGATAACCAAGTCCAAGAGCAGCCCTATGAAAGAAAAAGATTTACTGTATAACAGATCAGACGGATCCTCAGACCTGATAGTTTTGAGAAAAGATGTGTAGGGATATTTATTCCCTATGGGGGCAAATTACCCATTTCGAAGATAAGCCCCTGTTAGTAGTAGTAGTAGTAGTAGTAGTAGTAGTAGTAGTAGTAGTAGTAGTAGTAGTAGTAGTAGTAGTAGTAGTAGTAGTAGTAGTAGTAATAGCAATAGTAGTAGTAGTAGTAGTAGCAGCAGCAGCAGCAGCAGCATCAGCAGTAGTAGTAGTAGTAGTAGTAGTAGTAGTAGTAGTAGTAGTAGTAGTAGTAGTAGTAGTAGTAGTAGTAGTAGTAGTAGTAGTAGTAGTAGAAGCAGCATCAGCAGTAGTAGTAGTAGTAGTAGTAGTAGTAGTAGTAGTAGTAGTAGTAGTAGTAGTAGTAGTAGTAGTAGTAGTAGTAGTAGTAGTATATTTATTTTTTTAGACACGCATGCAAGTGAACTTGGATAATTATGTATCAATTACCATGACTTTGAATTTCTATTTATGTAATATCGTTCATTTATATGTAAGGGGTGCAACTCGCTAATAATTACAAGTTGGGATTATTGGAGTGAGACACCTTTTGGTCGCCTTGCACAGGGGTCGGCGTGCACATTGGTCCTTGTCGACGGTGCATCGTTGACTCATAGGTGTAGGTATTTTGGCGCACCTCTAGTTTTCTAAAATTCTTTGTTAATTTTGTTCTTTTTAGTTCCCTCTTTTTCTAGCAGAAATCTAGAAACTTCTACATAGTATCTGTAACATTACGCTGTTATTTTTATCATTATGCTTTCGAATAACGCATTATCTCTTTACGTTTATAGTTCATAATTTTAATTATATTTGGCTCTCTTTGTAAACCTATATTCTATTTATCAGCTTGTCCGGTTGTGAATTATGAAGGATCTTATTTTGGTTGTGTATGTATCTGCTACTGTAGTTAGGGCCCCAACTAGCACACGTGGTAAAATTTAGCACACGTTCTCGTCACTCTCGTTCCAGCCCTCAAAGTGACAAGACGCGTTTTCTCACTGTGTTAAAGTTTTAAGAAGATCTAAGCCACGTGGGGACCAATGTTCCATTTTGATGTACCTTAATTAAGAAGAAGTTAATGTAGCTCATTCATGAATCGTGTGCAAGACAGCGGGTCTGGTTGGGTTTTACTTTCACGTTTATATTTTAGTTGGGTTCTGTTTTTATTCCGTTTTGCTTTATTTTTATTTCGTTTTATCTCTTGGATTTTATCTCCCTGAGTTTTGTTTCCTTGGTTTTTATTTTTCCGAATTCTGGATTACCGATAAGTTTGATGCGCTTGATTGTCGCTGCATAATTGTATTAGCCAGAGTTTTACACTGTATCCTTCTGTTGGTTATCTTTAACAGTATTTTGCTTAGATTGATCTGTCTGAGCTGAATTTCATTGGTTTTATAATCTTGACGGAAATTGTATCCTGTGAAAGGGATTTAGTTGTAAGACCTTCTGTATTTTCTGTTTTCTGTTTTCTAACATCACTTTCCTCTTTTTAATAAAATTTTAGCTTTATCTTTTATAACTTGCACCTGAGTTGTGTTGTAGTCAGAACTAACGTCTAAGCTGTTGTACTTTGTATTGTCTGGGGTGCTTTGGTGCTGATCCCTACTAGTATAGGTTGAGGAAGGAAGTAATCCCCCCTGACATATATAAAATTTTGTCAATATCTTAAGGCGTTTGCAAAATAATATAATTATGTGAGGTCGAGGTAGTAGAGAGAGAGAGAGAGAGAGAGAGAGAGAGAGAGAGAGAGAGAGAGAGAGAGAGAGAGAGAGAGAGAGAGAGAGAGACGCTGAAAAGCCCGTTCTACGAAAGGACCCTGGTGACAATTTGCTGCCGCTTACATTGTATGCGTACTTTCAATTGAATTCCTGCCTACTTGTCGAGCTGTGCTTACAAAAAGTTGATCGTCCATTCACTTTTTTTTAAAAGAAAATATAAATCACTTTTTTTGCCTTTTATTTTCCTGAAAAATAACATTACTACTCCAATCTTATGTGCAATTTACAACTTAATGCCAAATTTGACATGCCTAGGCGATCTAGAAACGCTCGTTTAGATGGTCTTATTTTTCCCCTAACTCCATTATTAATAGATTGTACAGTTTATCCCACAATTTGTTCCTTATTTTGTGGGGGGTTCTTTAGATTTTTCTTGCGTTTTTTTTTAGCAATGGGGCCTTAAATCTAGGCTACAATCGTTACATCTCGGAGAATCTTGTGAAGAATTACGTAGAAATAGATCTACATAGAGTTCAGATCCAGGCCTTAAAGCAAACCTGTGTCTGTACCTAGCTCTAGATCTAAATTACAATTTATTAAGGTAAAGTAAGAGGCCTATGCATAATTACTCTTTGACTGAGTCTAAATAACCTAAAAGACCACATAGACTACGTTATTTATTCAATTTATGAGTAAAATGTTTCCAATCATTATAGCCCATGCCAAGTTTTTTTTACAAGATTTAGATGGGAAAGGCCCTTCATTAATGTCCATTGGTAGTAATGCTACTTCAAATGGTTATAATATTACTTATAAAAGTGTAAAAAAAAAATAAATGAAGAATTGGACTTGTAGCAATACTTTCTCTTAATTCAGCTAACATTAGGATGAATTTAAAAAATAAGCATCCCTTGGTTTGACTACTTTTTTATGTATATTATAGCTCTTTTCCTGGTTACTCTCATTTTCCAATTTATTTAGAAAAGTCTTTACAGATTATGATTATGATTATAAATGAAAAGCATAGGTGAAAACATTCTACTATTTCTAGGTATAAAAAAATCTCTCTGATGGGCATAACATACTCATTATTTTATTTGAAATTTTTACATTTACTCTTTTTAACAACTATTCACAAAAAATTAATGATGTAAAATGTGTGTTCTACGCCTGGTTTGTATTATAAAAATAGAATAGCTCAATTGAGATCAAATTAACTAATACTGAAATAATACAGTATCTTACTATCTTAGGCACTATATAAAAGAGCTTGCAATGGACCTCCTTTAATTTAATCCAACTCTTTTAACAGCAACTATGTATAAATACATTTTTAAAGTCTGTGGTTCCCCCCTTCCCCTCCCCTTTTGCTATCCATATACCAATACTTTGAGAAATCAATTTTAAAACTTGAGATCAATTTTTCAAAAAGTGCAACATTGTTCACAGATTTTCAATCTTTGTGGATTAAAAATATATAAATCTTTTTGTTCTTTTTGAAGAGGAGTATAATATTTGAAATGTTTAGTGGCCAGCTTGTTAAGTTGAAGGAACAATAAACACAATCTTTTTAAAACTGGATAGAAAGAAGTTATTTATAAGCAAGTCTTTGAACAGAAACTTTTAGCCATTACTAAACGACTTCTCTTTCTCTTACATGTATTGTTAATATATTTGTTTTTTATAATCTAAATAAAAAAAAAATCAGCAACATATAATTTGAGATCAGCATGTGCAATTTCAGCAATATTCAGTTTCTATCATAGTTTTGATTTGCTTAATTCAATGTCTTTTTAAAATATCACTGCTCACTTCAGTAAATTTTTTTTTAGGATAATTAATCATTTAAATAATTCAAGACAATACATTTTGCACTTCTGCAAAATGATATTTGCTTATATACATATAGTCTACATATAGTGGGTAAATCTTGTAAATTAATTTTCAATTTAGAATATTGGAATGAAAAAGTTCATTTTTACTGCAAGGAATTTATTGATAAATTTTTTGAAATGCCTGTTTTAAGTCTCTGTAAATTGTTAAAGGCACTGGAGGAAAACAATAAGATCTCCACTCTTTATTTATTGAAAACTGCTGATTGAAAAAGTTGAATAACATAACAAATTGATGCATTCCATAAGAAAAGCAATACTTAAATATTTCTTGGTAAATAAAAAATTACGTTTACCTAAATTTTACCAAGAAAAAAGAAACTACACTCTATGAACCATTTATAAAGTCCAATATTGAAATTGCTTTGTTCTGCAAGACTTGATTTTCTAAAATCACTTGGTATTTTTTTTTCCTGAATAAGCAGTAATCTTAAATTTTGAAGTGAAAAAAATGAAATAATGTTTTTTTTTTAATAATGACTTCCATTGGTCTTGATTAAAGAAAATGTCCTAATTCTACAAGAAAGCCTAAGGCAAAATCTCATGAGTTCAATAATGACTGAAACTTTTAGCCATTACTAAATGACTTCTCTACCTCTTACATGTTTTGTTAGTTTTTATATATTTGTTATAATCTGAATGAAAAAATGAGCAGCATATGATTTGAGATCAGCATGTTCACTTTCAGCAATATTCACTTTCTATCACAGATGTGATTTGCTTAATTCAATGTCTTTTTAAAATATCACTGCTCACTTCAGCAAATTTGATTATGTAGTTGGTCTTTTTAACGTCTTTTCTAAACAGAAAGACTTTTCTAAATGGTGCACTCCAATTGACTGGCTTATTGTAAGTCTTCAGTTATTCTTATTCTTATTTTTATTTCTTTTTCTTTTTTTTACTTTTTTTTTTTTTTTTTTTTTGAGGACAATTAATCATTAAAAGAATTCAAGAAAACGAATTTTTACATTTCTGCAAAATTATATTTGCTTATATTATATATAGAGTCTCCATGTAGTGGGTAAATCTTGTAAAATACTTTTCAATTGGAATGAAAAAGTTCATTTTTACTGCATGAAATTTATTGATCAGTTTGTTTAGCTGCCTGTTTTCTGTCTCTGTAACTTGTTGAAGGTACTGGAGGAAAACAATTAGATCTCCACTCTTTAATTATTGAAAACTACTGATTGAAAAAGTTAAATAACATAACAAAGTGATGCATTTCAAAAGAAAAGTAGTACTTTTGTATTTCTTGGTAAATAAAACGTTATGGTTACCTAAATTTCACCAAGAAAAAAGAGATGGACTCTATGTACCATTTGCAAAGTCCAATATTGAAATCGCTTTGTTTCGAGAGATTTCATTTTCAAAAATCATTTGGATTTTTTTTCTGAATAAGCAATAATCTTAAATATCCTGGTGAATAAAGAATGAAATATTTTTTTAAAACAATGGCTTCCATTGGGCTTGATTAAAAAAAATGTCCTAATTCTAAAAGAAAGCCTAAGGCAAAATCTCATGAGTTCAATAATGATTGATGATTAAGTTCATTTAAAAAAATAAGTTTTCCAAAGTATAAGAGAGCAATATACACATGTATGTATGATTACATCTGACTATAATTATTTTTTGAATCTGTTATTTTTTTTTAAATTCAATTTTTTGTGCTCACTTTTTGTTATAATGCATGAATTTAGAAGTTATGGGTTTTTGGGGATAGTATTTTTATTTTCTATGAAGCTGGACTTATCAGGGCTGATATGTACAAACATTTTTTTAAAGTAAGAGCAAATAATAATAATAATAATAATAATAATAATAATAATAATAATAATAATAATAATAATAATAATAATAATAATAATAATAATAATAATAATAACAATAATAATAATAATTATAATGATGTTAATGAGGTTTAAAAAAGAAACAAACAGAGAAAATCAAAAGAATATAATCTCAAGAACTGTGGAACTCATGCATTTTGAAAACTGGTTTGTGGAATCACCACAAAATAAACCATGTACTTCTCTTTTCATAATTTCAATCATGGATGTGCCTACTTCCATTTGAATTAGGAAAATGCCAGCTTTGAATTTTCAGACAATTTTTAATACATAGATCAGTCTCACAATATGCTAATAACTACTGGAAAATGAGAATTTGTAAAGAAAACCTTACTATCTAAGTAGCTTGCCCTCTGTCAGTAAGCTCGTCTGCCTGTCTCTCTTACTTTCTTTTCTTTTACTTTGGTGGTATGTAGATACATTTAGAGAGAAAAACGAGAGAAACAAAGAGAGAGAGTTGTTGAAAAGCTAGGAATTTCATTAAATTAATACAGTAGTCATAGCTGCACGAGTCTGCAACTGTACAAAATCGGCAAAGGCATTCAACTTCATTTCAAGTAGTTTGAGTTTGATTGCAATTGCTCAGCCTTGATAATTGAATAAAGCTAACATCTCTCTCTCTCTCTCTCTCTCTCTCTCTCTCTCTCTCTCTCTCTCTCTCTCTCTCTCTCTCTCTCTCTCTCTCTCTGTATAAGTTTATACCATCTTCTAACGAAATTCTATTTCGTGGCATACTGATTTATGTGACGACGATTAAACTTTAACTATCGTACATGTAGGTTTAGCCTACTCATCATTCACCACTTTCAAATTCATAGATTCTGTGGTGTTTGCAGATCATGTTCGCAAAACATTTAACTTGCAATCTTTTTTTTTTTTGTTACTGCACTTGAAAGATCCAATTTTCAATCTAGGTCTAAGTCTAGCTAGTCTACATTTCAGATCACTTCTGTAGATCTAAGACTTCAGTAACTGAACTCATAGTATTGTCGATAGATTTTTTTTCCTTTCCATCTTTTTTTTTATTTTATTTTACCATTCACTCACATTTATTTTCCGTTAATTGTAGCTGAATTATAAAAAGGCATCAGTTTTTATTCAACTCTTTTCTAATCTAGATCTAGATTTATTACAAAGTATATTTAAAGAATACAAAAAAGTGTATTAAGTCTGTCTTGCAAACGCTCCCAAAGCCACCATATTGGGAGAGAAAAACAATTCCTTGGTTACCAAAACGATTAGAAAGTGTTCGTCACCTAAGTCCATTAAAGCGATCGTAAAAATTTTAGGGTAGGCCTGAACCTATCGTTAACGTGATCGTTAGCTCTCTTTAAAAAGTCCCCCCTAACGATAACCTAACGACCGGTCGTTAGCGAAAATGTGCCTTCTGAATACGTCGTTAAATTAACGCATGCGTTAGCCAGTTAACGACAACCTAACGATAGCGTTAAATTCTTCTGAATACGGGCAATAGGGAAATGTAAAAATTGCAGCTTGGATTCATTTCCTTGTACAATTTTTATTTAATGTGCATATCTGACTCAGCAAGTGCAAAATGCAGGCTAAAATTTATCTTTATTTCTCTATTTTTTAGCCTAGAGCGAGGTGTATAAATTCACATCTATCAATCGCCCTTTGCATCCCTCAATGGTGTCAGAAGATCAAGGCGGGTAACTCTCGCTGATTTTTTTTTTTTAGGAACATCATCTTTCATTTATCTACCTTCGTTTCATTTTGTGTCTGAAAACGAAAGTAGATTTAGAGCCCGTTGTAAAATCACTGACATTTTGGTATATAGATACTCAAATTATCGGTACATTTTTACTATTATTACTCTTTTCTAATGAAATTAACAAATTTAAGCTAGGTTAGTTCCTCTTTTTAAAGCAAAAAAAAAAATTTTTCATGCTAATACCACTGAACTTATCAGTTTTTGCGATGAAAAATGAGCTTCGTTTGCGTGTTCAGAGAACAACATCAAATTAGCTTGATCTTTCTCATGAAACTAATATAAAGAATCTAGATCTAGATTGCAGCTTAAGTTCTACATAACTTTCTTAATTTCAATGTATGTTCTATTTGAAATTGGCATGAGAAAAGACGGAGAGAAAGCACGAGATTACATTGTTGTGGACGGGTGATATACTAAAGTGCCTTTTTCATTTCGTTTTTAAGCACTTATGTTTAGCCTACATTTTTATTCCAATGTACATTTCAAGATGCTTATGCCTTCAAATTATATGTTATGTTTTTAGAAATTTAAGATTCATATTTACATTGAGTTTTCATCTTCATTTTCAATTCTATAGATTCTAGATAAATTGATGTACAATTCAGCAAAGCTCGGTACTAACTACTATTGTACTTTGGTATCATTGTCGACGCTGTTTGTAGTATAATCTAAATCAGGAAAACGTCATATGTGCATTAAGAGGAAAAAGGTACTCAGTTAAATCAACAGTGTAATGCCTTAGAACTTACACCCGATTTGAAAACTGAATTAACAATTGCAGTTGAACTAATCATCTCACATTCACGTTTCTGCCAATAATTTTACTCTTCTGATAGATCTAAAGTTAGTGCGTGTAAATAATCTTATAATGTAGATGATGGAAATAGTTTCATTTTGTGAAGTTGAAAAGAATTGATCTAGGTGAAGCAAAGTTTAGATTTAGATTTAATATGAAAATGCTTACCTAACTAGTAGAAAACTAGTACTAACAGCTTAAACTTGTGTTTTTAAAGTTAGTTGATATCTGCACTAAAAAGGCTATATAAATCATCATTTACTGGGTTTGCAGCCACTAAATTTATTTATCACTTGTAAAATCTGTATTTACCTTTTCAAAAGTTGGTAGCTATGAACTAGAATAGCTGTTTTTGTTTTGTTTTTGTTTTTTGGAGTTTGATATTTTTTAGTTAATATTTTGATTTTTAGGTAAAATGTGCCATCATTTTGTTTGACTAGGCTATGTCAATTATCATCTACTTGATTTGCAGCCCCTAAATTTATATATCACTTTTAAAATCTGTATTTACCTTTTCAAAAATTGGGAGCTATGAACTAGCTGTTTTTTTTTAGAAGTTGATATTTTTCAGTTAATATTTTGGTTTTTAGGTAAAATGTGCCATCATTTTGTTTGACTAGGTAAGTTGTGATTATTCTTCTTCTGTGCTCTTGCTAAGTGATTCAAATTCATAAAATAAGTTAGATAAGCCTTTAAATAAATCGCTGATTTAATTAAGTCTAAGTTTACGGCCTAATGCAGTAGTAGTCAATCATGTGCGGTGCTCTTTACTAGACAATCATGATCATCTCTATCCTTTGTCGTTTTCAGTGCATCTGTCACTCTTCCTACTTTGAGCCACTTTGCAAGTCCATCCAACATCTTTTCCCTGTTTCGATTTCCTTGGGTCATTCCAGTTTCCACAAGATGTTCTAGTTTCCATCTTCTCATCACACAGCTAATAAAGGTTGCTTGACATGTATGTATTCTATTTATGAGTTATCTTGCGTCTGCTTTTCATGGCACTGGCTTATTTGATTTCTTTGCAGTCCATGAAATCAGTAGCATTCTCCGGAGTAACCAAATTTCCGTTGCCTCCAGTTTCTTTTGTACTTGTTTTGAAATTATCCAGGCCTCACATCCATACATCAGAATGAGTTCAATATAGCACTCCAGGGCTCTTATTTGTTAGTATTGATTTTAATCTCTGAAAACTCTTTTTTGCTTGATGCAATTTCAATGTTTTTGTGTCCATCACTTGATATTAAAGTATATGAATTGATCCCTCTGCTTGACTTTATTCCCATT
This sequence comes from Elysia crispata, assembly GCA_033675545.1. NCBI lineage: Eukaryota > Metazoa > Mollusca > Gastropoda > Plakobranchidae > Elysia > Elysia crispata. The sequence continues at coordinate 222,048 of JAWDGP010006450.1, forward strand.
GATAAGATGTTGATCTGTGGACACTCATTATTTCTACTAACAACCATAAGTTCTGTCTTTTTGCTATTCAATTCCAATCCTTTCTTACTGCTTTCTTCTTCAAAGATGTCTTATAATTGTTGCAAGTCTTCTTAATTTTCTGCAATGTTATCAGCGTATCTCAAGTTGTTCAGGTTGCGCCCTCCTACTTTAATTCCTGGATATTCTTCTGGGTTTCACATAATTTCATTGTAGAGAGACAAAAGGTCTGGGGAAAGTTTTTCCATCAACTCACATTGCTGCCGTTTGTTCCCAGTACATGTTTTGGATCACTCATAGGTCTTTTTCCGTCTATCTTCAACTGTGTTAGTTTTGTGATTATCTCATCATGACATGCTATGTAAAATACCTTGGTGTATTCAATGAGGTGCAGATACCTCTTTTTTGTACGTCCAAGCTCTTTTAATTATAGTTCAAAGGGTGTAGATTGCATTTGTTGTACCTTTTCCCTCCACAAAGCCACATTGTTCATCTGTTTTTTATTTTGTTTCTGACACGCATCATGATGATTCTTTGAACTATTTTGGTGATATGACACATAAGACTGATCATTCTAATTCTATGCAATTCACACTCTGTTGCCCCTGGTTTCTTTGGCAGTGTATTTGATATTTGAAAATGTCTGTTGGAGTTTGACCTGTACCGTAGATTTCCTTGAGTAATGTTGTGATCTTATCAATTCTATATTCAAGTGCTTCTAAAAGTTTTACTGATATGCTGTCTGGACCTGTTGCTTTGCCTGTTTTCATCTTCCTTACTGCTGCCCCGATGTTATCTTTCATGATAGGTGAACCAGCAAAATTACGCTTCATTACATTTTTATGGATAATCCTTTCTGTGGTCTTTGAAAAGTTCACTAATGCACTCTGCTCATCTGTCTAGGATTTTTTTCTTTTTCCAAAATTATGTTACAGTTTTTTGACTTCAGGCCTCTTGGGCATGAGCATGTTTTCTTTCCAGAGATTTCTTATATTTGTCTGCTCCGTACTACGCCTGTATATTTCGACTTTTCTCTTTGACTTCATCACATTTTTTTTCTGATTTCCTTATGCAATGTTTCGTTTTTGTCTCAAATATTTTTTATTTGCCTCCCTTCTTCCATAAGGTCCAAAATATCATCAGTCATTCAATAGTACTAGCCCAACTAAAATTTTGCTTAAAAAACATGAAATAGTCATTTTGCTGTATGTGCTTGGTTACATATACATTGGAAACCAAATTTTGGGAGAGGATAGGTCATTTTTCTCTCTTTGGCTTTTGTAGAATCGGACTCATATTTCAAAGTTTTTCTGGTTCGATTTTCTTAATTTGAAGTTGACACCACCCCATAAGGCATTACAAAAGTACTACATGTATCTTTCAAGCAGCAAGCAATATTAATCCTTGTCTGAGAAAGGCTGGTCAGTGCACTAACAAAGTGAGGAGGGAACTAATGCACTAAGAATGGATTGCCATTAGTAACACAGATACTGGTAGCAAAGTGCACAGGCGAAGAAGAGTTACTCATTGCAGGCACAGTACACACCCAGTCAATGAGTTCAGTTATGCCACTTTTTTGTAATTCGAAACCTCTTAATTTGACGTTTTAATCCATTCCCATACAGTTCAAATTATGAGGTTCCCACTGTAACTTTTTTTTTAACATAATCTGAATTTAGATTCAATACCTTTCTCTAATTTTGTTTCAGCTAAGATAATCTCTGTACATGAATTATATGTGTACCAGCCCTGAGATTCAAATTGCAGGCTCAAGTTGATTATTTAATAATCATGTAAACAGACCACTTTATTTTGCAGTGTAAACCGCATTCTTGCTTTTGAAACACACACAAATAAGATAGAGAGAGAAGAGTCAGTGAGAGGCGAGTCAGGAATGGAGAGAGAGATAGAAAGACAGACAGGTAAACAGGCAAATTAGAAATGAAGAGAGGCAGAAGAGAGAATATCAGATGGAGATGTAGAGAGAGCCTGAGTGCTGTGTAAAGATATTGAGAAACTTACAACTTATAGAGTTAGATTCAATTAGACGTTGAATTAGTGTTTGAAATTTCAAAAAAAAATTATCGATGAATTAGATTCATATTGAATTAGTGATGAAGAATTTTTAATTCTCATAATTTATTTTTTTCCAAAAGTGTTCTCAGCTGTATCAAGTTAATCTGTGCTTCAGAACTTCTTACACAAAGTTTTTGTAAAATGCTTATAAAGTCCTGGTACTCCATTGTTCTGCTTTGTTCATCCAAAGGGAAAAATGTTTCAAAAAGGTTCTGAACACCCCCAATTCCTTTGTTCAATGAAGCAATGTCACTGCATTTTCTATTGTTTCTCAGGACCAGATTTGGAGAACATTTCACATTTGTGAGGAGAAAATGTCTAATCCATATTTTCCAAGCACACTTCCTAAAGTGGGTGATCCTCTGTGGTTCAATGTGGACAAACCAAGGGATGATGAAAATGAGCTGAGTCATCTGGAAAAGAAACACCAAGCATGGGTGAGGAGAATCTGTCCATCATAGAAAGAGTTTTACATAATGTGATTTTAAACCTTGCCATTGCATTGAAAAGTAAATTTTTTAATGTAAATCCCTATCTTGTAAAGTTAACATCATAAATTGTATTCTTTTCATACTGGAAACATGAGTTAGGACCAGGTCATATTAATGTCCCACATCTCTTCTCTCATTTAAAAAAAAATTAAATAGTAAAACCTGTGTTAAATGTGGGCTTTAAAGGAGGAGGATTTATAAAAGGTGCTGTCAAGGTCCTGTTCAGAAATGTCAATTGAATCTCAGTCTCTTCTCTTTGTTTTTATGCCTTTTGATACTTAAATCTAGAACTTTTTTAAGTTCGTGTTTAATTTTACATACCTTTTAAGTCATTTTCATACCTTATCATTATCAACCTGTCAATTTGTTTAAAATTATGTTCATATTGATATTCCATTCAATTTTTCTTTATCTTTAGATGGATGCAATAGCCCAGAAAGACAGTAATATTGTGCCCATTGGAAAATCATCCGAGGTAAATTGAGTAGAAAGATTATTGTCATTGAACCATTAATTTTTTTCTGTGGTGTTTCCTTAAGGGCTGCTGGAGAATGAGAAATCTGGGATAATTTAATTTTTACATATTTTTACTGAAGCAAATATTACAGTAGTAATCTTCAATGCACATGAACTGACTGGAAAAGAGGAAATATATCTTTGACGATTAGCTAGATACTTTTTTGTCAGCTTTAACCTTTAAGAAAACTTAAAGCACCCCAATCAAAAGTCTTAAAATGATCCTGTTGTTTTTACCTCAATATGTACTCAGCACCTGGAAGAAGAGGAAGAGGAAGAGGATGAAGAAGAATGTGAAGAGGAAGAAGAGAGTGATACCAATGATGATCCAGACACGGATATGATGGATGAAAGGGACTCAAATGATGAGGCGAGCTCATGTAAGTAGGCCTACATTACATCTCACAAAATAGACATTCCACAAGTAAGCTGGAGAAAAAGAAGTGATCTTTTCTGTGCAGTATTATTAAATTTGAACTACAGATGTTGTGAAGAAGGAATTTTCAAACTTTATTTCTTGGCAGAGATGTCATGGATGAAATTTAGGATAGTTCAGAAAATATAGATGTTAGAACTGACAGGTGAAACTATCAAAATATTCATATTTTTTTAATATTTTACAGCATTTCTTCATGTTAAAAATATTATTTGTCGGCAGCTCTACATTTTATTTTTAAATTCCACCAATAAAAGCTCACACACCAAGCTTTGAGCTTATTGAATAATATCTGCAGAAGATAAAAGAATTGATTGTGCTGCCTTTTAACAACGGTGAAAGAAATTTAGAAACTTATTCTGTTCTAATATGAATTTTTTTTAGGAATTCATTATTGGGTTAATCAGTCGGTCATGGTTCATAACTTTTTCACCATTTATCAGGGAGCGGGTTCTTAATATTTATGGCTTATTGTACAGTAGCATTTATTTATTTATTATTCCAGAAATTTTCAAGCAAAAACTCACATATGAGTGAACTCAGTTTAAGAATCTAAAGGATTTAATGTCTTAATTAAAATATTTGGTACCCTTGAAAGAATCAAAACACACGAATTAGTAGAAATTATCAACCTCGCTAATTCAAATGCAGTATCATAATTTTCTATTTTTCTTCATATTCTCATTCATATTTATCAGAGAATAATGCATTGTTATGTTTTCTCTTTATGAGTATGTATTATGATCAAAACGAAAACAAAGAAGAAACTGCATAACAAATATTTCTTGGTAATCTTAGTTATAGAAATCTGCTCAAATAGTACATGAAATATTTGTAATGTAATTTTAGATTAAAACCTTTTTCAATTTCAAGTTTGTGCATTATTTTTTTGTGTATTCCAGACTAACCTTAGAAGCTTTAGGATAAATAATTTCTCTGAGACTTAAACTAATGAGAGGATGGACAGGCTGACACTAGGAAAACAAATGTCTCAGCATGATACAAGCTCCGCTGTTTGGCTTACTTGTTTGAACTATTCACGAGATCAGCAATGCAAGTTTCAAGTACCAGTTGGTCCAAAATATATCATTAGTATATGAAAGCAGGAACAAGGAAGGTGGAAGAGACATGAAATCGTGAGAGTGAGAGAGAGAGAGGGAGAGACAGACAGACAAAAAGAGAGGGAACGAAGTGGGAGAGAGTGAGAGACATGAATATTCTGTGGAATGGTACCACAAGAATTTTTTTTCCTTTGATGGCATTTTGGACACACAGGTGTATATTAATTTGTAACATAAAAAGCTTTATGTCAGTTTCGCATTATACCATTCATTCATAGTACCTTAAAGAGAGACGTCAAACAGTACCTGCAAATGATGCGTTGGGCTCTATTGTATGAATCTAGTTTGGAATCATTATTTTTTCATTGCTTTATGTTAAATCTGATAGAACTATTTTAGTATACCATCAAGCAATCTCAGTAAGAGAGGATTATTATAAATATGTGAATGAAAACTGCAGCTACATGCCCCAATTGTTTGATTCTGTTGCAATGAAAATTTATATCATTGCAACCCACAAGGTCAGTCTAATAGTAATACCAAACTGCCTTTATTTTTTGGGTATGAATTGCATTATGTGCTTGTTTTTAGTTTATAAAACAAACATTTTATTCTAACTTCTTATATTGTCAAGTCTAAAAAAATCATCCAGTTCATTAGGCGCCAATCTCTTAATTTGTGATCTAATGTCTTTGCTGAAGTAAAAATTAGTTTATGGTTTTGCGCACAGGAAAAATTGAAAAACACAAATGGCAATTTAATTAAGAAAGAAATGCAACATAAAAAAAGAACAATTTTTTTAATATTTTGCAAATTGTATATATATCTGAATTGTCTTAAAATAAAAAAAAAATATCAAATAAGCTACACTTTTTGTTATTTTTATAATAAAAATTCAATGGGAAAATATTAGAAATGAAAATGCGACCAAGGTTTTCTGCTGTGATAAATCTGGAGTTAGAGAGATATATATGTACATTAATTCAATATCATGAGTTGTTAGAGTCTCTATTACATATGATGTTCTTTTTTTACTCAGTCCTTTATCCGGTTTTCAAGAATCTGGAAATTCACTCATATAAGTATTATTACTTTATAAAACTGTAAATTACGAAGTTGTAATTCAAACAACTCTAATTTTTTCATTTTTTTTAGAAATTATATCTCACTATATTGCTCATCTAACTATAACAGAACCCATTAGTTTCAAGATCAGGAACAGCAACAACCTCTAGGAAGAAGACACAGTCTAAAATCCTTTCCCCACCCACACCCCAATTTTTACATTCTTTAAAAAACAATAATATTAATAAGGTTTTTCTTAAAAATGTATCCCTTTTATACACGTGGTAAGCAATTTTTGCTCTCAGTAAACATCAAGTTTTTGATTCACCCATACAAAATGCATCCATCATTACACATGCTCTTGAAGAATTACAATATCCTATGGAAATGAAGTCCCTCAAAGTAGCTCTGATTTGGGAATACATTGTATATCACATGGAGAAAGTATTCGTCATTTTATACCGTTTTGGAATAGTGTCATTATTAAGTTGGACCAAGAGTTTTTGCTATTACCAAGTTATTATATAGTATCAAAATAAGTGGCATGAGAGAGGTTAAGGGGATAAGGACAAAGAAACCATTAATACTAACATTGTGTACTTTCACAATCTATTTATAGGTCCTCCTCATGGCTCTTAAAGAGTGGCATTTTAGTTTGCCTGCCGCACCAGTGAAGCAGCCTGTAACCCGATCGAGTCATGGGGTCAACCACCCCGGCAGAACAGGGATTCCCCTTTCCTCGCAATTTTAGTTTTTAGATCTAATTTTCACACCAAAACAATGGAGAATTTAAGCTCATACATGAAAGGAAGAATACAAAAATTATATGATTTGTTAGATCTATATTTAAGGGATACGAGGTTATAACTTTATTTTTTCCCCTTCTTTTCATTTAATTGATGGAGTTATAACTTATTGAGCGTTTTAATAAGTACATGAATCTGGAATAATCATTAGGTTGTGACAAATCGGTACATTTATCAAAAAATGAAACAGTTTTTGGAGATGAAATTTTTACAGCATTTCATATATATGTTGAACTTAACACCCACCAAAGGGCATTAGCGAAGAGTTCACCGTTTCCAAGTTAATCGGGTTTGGGTTATGATAGTCCACTTCTTACAGCGCTGGTACTGCGTTTGATATAACATAATAAATCTAAACAAAGATAGAACATCGTAGTTCAAGCTGTAGAGCGTCAATATATATATGAGAGAGACCTGATCTTGGCTTTTAACAAAGTTATAAACAAGCACTAAGAAGAAAATGAAACTTATGTAGGGTTGCAATTTGTCTTACTTTACAGATAAGTCATACTTTTACTTTGCCTTACGTTCTTCAATTGGCCGTGCGTGTGCTAAGAGCTCTGTTTCTGTAATGTTTTCAAGCCTTTATAACTTTGTTCAAACCTCTGAAGCCTAAGTGCTTTGAATTTAATTGCGTCAGAATATTAATTGCATTGTAAAAATCTTTTTTTTTTTTTTTTGTGTTACCAGAAATGATTGTGAACACCAAAAGTTAGTAACGAGCCGTTGATAAGGTCCGCACAGAGAAACTTTTGATTGTTTCCTCTATTTGCTACTTAATGATCTATCACCACAAGGTCTGCAAACTTCTTGGAGCTTTTTATTGCTTACAGATTCTAAGCGCTGCTCCATATTTAACAGTTTCGGTTTGCGGCTACTAAGGTAGATCTGTAATGCAGAGTGTTATTTGCAGGTAGTTCGTGCAGACCCAAGCGTGTAGAATTATTTTTAAAAATCATATAAAATCACTGAAAAACTCTTCGTACTTGAAACTTTCACAAGTTCTTTATATTAATCTTTTAAATATCAGGAAACAATTTTTAAGCGATAAAATTGTTTCACTTTTGAAATATTCCTATTAAACTGAGGTGTTATGAAAATCATGACTTTGTTCAGTTCTTTTACTAGAAGTGTGAAGATTCACCTGCAACATCTAAACATGTTATAATTGAGAGATAAAAAGTATAACGTTGTACTCCGCACAATTTCAGCTTTAAAATGAATATGTTTGATATACTTAGTGTTAATGAGGCTAGATTTATTGCGATGCAAAAACAAGTAAAAAATCCCATTATTAGACTTATAGCAGTGTACCGTCACGCACGGGCACACACGGTTGTAGCCTGCCTGACAGGTGATTGATCAATGATCCGCCGACTAACTGCGGGTGTCTGAGGTACGGCCTGAAAACAAGCTAAGTTGCCGTTTTTTGATCTCTTTAAACAGCTCTGTTCTAGACAAATGAATTTCTGCAAATGATGCTGAGAGATGCACTGCTTGCAGGAATTCATGTTATTTCTACGGGCATGATGAAAATATTTCAAAATTTAATAAGTAAGAGAACAAAGATCAATGCAACAAATTAGCTCTTTCCAACACCTTGTATATCAACTTTATATGCTTTTCACCTTGAAAATGTAGTCAAACATTTAAAAACACAAGATGGCTAGTATAATTGTGAAATAAAGTTTTATTTAAAATTAAACTGAATCAGATATGTGTATCCATCAAGATTGGCAGCCGTGTATTTGTTGTTTTTTTTTTAAATATCAACTGTAATTCCATATTATTTATCTAAAGAATGTGTAGCATATTGCCTCTGGGGCTATCAGTCTTCCATTGTGGTCAGTTCGGTCCAAACACAATGAAAATCATCACTGGGCCATTTTACCGAGTATTGGACATATTTTGATACCAGACTGAACATAATACTTTAAATAGTTATTGATATTGCAATTTGAGTTATTAAAACTTTGACTGGTTATTTTGTCCTGCAACTTTTTAAAACTGGAAATATAATTTTTTTTCCCCCTACATTTTTACATGACTTCATTACATAGTGAATAATTCTGATATTGCTTTATGATTTCTCAAGTACAGTAGAATCCGTTTAAAGTCAACACCTCAGGACCAAAAAGAAGTGTTGACTTTATCCATTTCCTGGAAATAAGTCTGAAAATTGATGTTATAAAAACAGGTTGTCTCGCTTTTGTTACTTATGATAGTGGTCTCCATTTTGTTATTTATAGCTATAGTGTGATAAATTTATACAAGTTATTTAGGCAAATAGAAAACCACTCAAGTCTGAAAAGCAACTTGATGATTGTACTACACACAAAAACACAAAAAATACATATATACCTACAATTCTTACATTTTTTCAGCTTTACCCTCTTTTATATATAGTATTAATATGGGTTGGGAACATCATTACTTTCACCAAAAAAAAAAGGCTTGATTAAAAAAAAATGTTTAGTATTATTGGAGGCTCAGAAAAGGATGCTACTTGGGGCAGTGGGGAGAAAACTGCACTGTTTGCCTCAAATGATGCGAGCCCACGATAAGTTAGGTCTAGATCTACACACAGAAACAGCCTCCATCCCTCCATCCCATGCACGCTTAACGCACCTTTCTTTGTTACTGTAACAACCGCACAAGACCACACTAACTTGGCTAGGTCTTGTTAAGCATGCTATTAATACACAGTGACTTACTGACTCTATTAGGTTTACAAACAAAGAGCTATATCCCGCCCAGATATCCCTATGCATCCCTGTTTTTACGTGTTTCACCTTTTCCCATCCACCACGAGGTGTTGACTTTAAGCACAAATATCCCCAAGCCATTTACTTCATCAGAAAATCAGTTACTTAAACAAAGAAGAAAAAAAACAGGACCGCAGCATGGTGCTGACTTCAAGCGAATTCCACTGTATATGTATCATAAAAGACTTATCTTTGGCTTTCATAACTGTTATTGTCAAGATGATTCTGATGCCTTTGCCAACTTTTTGTTAGCGTCTCTTGGGATCAAAATGGGTTGTTTTATTTCCATGATATGTTAGATCTCAGCAATAGGATACTACATAAACATATACAGTCAAGTCTAGTTATTTCGAAGTCTTCGGGGTTAAAAAGGGTACTTCGAATTATCCGAAATTTGAATTATCAGGATACATAGAGAAAAAGAGGAGAAAAATGTTGATGACAGATCAGGAATGTTACACATAAACAAGGGGGGCAACTGCAAATTCCAAACTTCAAGGCAATTTCCTTCTTTGGCAAAACTTTTTTATCCACCTCTTCAATTTCAAGCAATTTTATTTTATTTTCAATGCTTAGGCTTTTGTTTTTTTGCTTCAAAGTGTTTTGACTTGAAAGAGAAAATGCCATATTGTCTAAATTCAAACTGATTTCACTGAATGTAAAGAGTACAGCTTAAAATAATAAAAAGTGACCGAGCGCTACAAGATGCTTACACGGACTGAAAGCCAGCAGCATTGTAGACCTAGGCTAGGTTATAAAAGTTAACACACATACAAATACACAGCTAACAGAGATGATTACATGTATAATGTAACGCAATTTTGTCCCACGTATCGTAACCAAGAACCACAAGTGAGAAGACCCTCCCAAACAAAGCCAGGTCTAGATCTAGATCTATGACAGGCCGGCACAGAGCCACTATCAAAATTACATTGGATAGACATAAAAAAGAGCAATGTGCAACCAGATAACATCGCACATGCTGACCACACGCCAAGTTCAATCACTGCGTGTGGTACAACCACTGCCCTCCTCTTCCAGTCTACGAAGCATCCACACCTGAGCCCTAGGCCAAGCCCAGTCTCTTTTATTGCAGACTTTTGCCTGTAGGCGGGCCGAACACACACACATACACAGAATCACTTGACGCTCGGAGCATAGCAATTGGCACCACTTTGTTTTACAAGCTAGGAAGATTGCTTTCAGAATAAAAAAAAACAAAAAGCCACGACGACTTCGAATTAACCGGATCATTCTTTCCGACTTCGAACTAACCGATATTTTTAATAGAGCTTAAAGAGAGAAATATTCGGGTTTTTAATCGACTTCTAAATATTCAAAATTTCGAACTATCCGGATTCGAATTATTTGGACTCAACTGTATCAGTTTCCTGCTTCAGTCTCACTCTCAGGTACCATTTGAAAAACAATCAAGTCAATAACAACTGAATTCACTAATGATGGAGAGACAAAAATAAATAAAAAAAAGAGCAACCGCTTAAGAACTATTCTAAGTTAAAACAGCAGAACACAATTAGATTAAACTCGGATTCCTCGAAAACACTAATTCCGCAGACTCATCCATTTTCCCCTTCTGATTGTCCCTTATTCCCTTCTTATTTCTATAGTTTTGATTAGTTTGAAGTTATAACATGTATTCTTTGAACAATCTGTCCCCAATTAAGAGAAAAGAAAATGTTAGCCTCTTATGAAATTTGACAGATCATTTTTTTTTTGCAGACCTTAAATTTCCTACAATGTTGTTACTCTTCAAAAGAGCCTTACCTTTCCCTTCCACAGTGTAGAAACAGTTGACAGATGGCATAGCCTTTGATCCCTAGTCCCCAGGGAGAGACATCCCCTTTTCCATCCCACTTTACTGTAGCCTAGTCCATTGTAAAATTCCTGCTAGGTCTAACTGTTGCTAAGACTTCAAAATGGCTGAATGCAAACAAGATTAGGTTGTCTCATGTGTACAAGACATGGGTAAATCTGTCTCGGCCCAACCCTTATTTAATTTAATCAATCTGTTCATGGGTGTGAAAAAAAAGCTGAAAAGTAATATATATATATATATCTCTTTATTGATAGCTCACATTGTAAAATGTTAGACCGAATATAGTGAGCATCACGTTCAATCCTTTGTCAAATCTTTCTGGTGGGATTGGGTCTAGCTTTGCATTGACAAACAGCCCTTGCATGGGTTAAATCAAGGTTCATTTTATTTGAACATGGACTTTAGACTGAGTTTACATCTAGCTAGAAAGAAATTTGTGTCTGCGATCTAAATGTAGACCTAGAGTCTAGATCTAGATCTAGGTCTAGGATCAAAAGTTCAAGATCTGATAAGCATTGGAATTTGGAGAAAAGTTTTCACATAAAAAGAGTTGGGAATGACATATCGGCTTGTTCGTAGATATCTCTTCAATCTGTTATTGAAGGGCAAATACAGCTATCGGGTATCCCTATAATGCTTGGAATTGTAAGGAAGTAGCCAAAAAAACATGTTAATATACTTCAAAATATTTGTTCTAAATGCATATCCAGGGTCCCGAGTTCTGTAAAATGTTTGAAAACAGCTTTCTCAAACATATAAAAATTCCCAAATGAGTTGGAGGTATCCCTGCTTTAATGTATAAGAAATGATAAAGACCAGGGTATGTTAATATTTGAAGGTTTTATTCACTATTATGGAAAATAAATTAAAAGAAACATATTAAGGACAGTTTACATTTCCTGCAAATTCAAGTTATAACAAGTGTAACTCTATTGCAAATTGCTTTATCTATAAAAACATCTCCCTGCTGAAAGCCTTTTTGATGAGCTCAATTGATCTTTATTTCCGTAGAACCTTGATGAATGCATCTTTTGGGACATCAATATTTCCAATTTTCCGCAATCGTTTCTTTCCTTCAGCTTGTCTTTTTAAGAGTTTGGTTTTCCTGGAAATGTCACCTCCATACTGAAATCAAAAGGAAATAAAGAAAAGATTACTCCAATATTCAAGAATGCTGAACAGAAATTGATGATGTATGTAATTGATCAGTTTAACCTTCCCTTTAACATTGAAATTGAATAAGGTAGGCAAATTGGAGAAACACATTTCTAGGAGACAACTTGATTTACTCATCTATAAACAAATTTGCTGAAACATGATAATATTTACGTATTTCATCTATAAAATAAAAATAGTTCTTTTCCTTTTGTATTTTTCTCACTAAAAATTGTATCAAGAAACTGAGCACAAAAGATTGGAATGTTCAGGAAATGCAATCATACAATGAAACTACAGTAGGTGTGGAAAATTCAAGTTCTTAGTGTTATATAATTTGAATTGAGGTCAATTAATTATTATTTGTCTCTTTAAGTTTCATACAACAAATAAGTCACTTAGATGAAAGGATCCTATTTATCCAAATGAACTTCTTTATTTCATTCTCAGCGGCTAACATTTCATGTTTCACCCATCTGCTTCACAGTCAAGAGACTGTCAAGAGAGAGAGAGAGTGGGCAGCAGTCTTAGCAGGGCTCAGCTGACAATCCTTTCTGGGTCTTGAGGTTGGGGATAGGGTGTGTACACTTGATAACTAAACTAATCACTGCTGGCTAGGTTTAACCTTATAGTTAGACTCGGAATAGATCCTTTTTGGCCAAGTGATGAGAACAGAGAAACTAGAACATCTTGTGACAACTGGAATGATCTAGGGAAAACGCAGCTGGGGAAGAGATGTTGAATTGACTAATAAAGTGGCTCAAAAGAGCACCGAAAGCGACAAGGAATATAGATGCGTTGAAGGTCATGATTGTCTACACCAAAGAGCATGACACCTGATTGATTGAGGCTTAGACTAATTGGGCTTTAAGTTTATGTATGTATGTTTCTGGCATCGCTTTATCTAAGGCACTGATGGTTGACTTGTATGTGGTTATGGGGATGGGAGAATTGCTAAGGTTAGGGCTTTTTACATGAAATTGAAAAAGTTTTTTTTCCTCTTTCTAAATATACATGTATCATAATAATTCAACTTTCAGTGAATTTGAAGTCTTATATTCTATCCTTAAGATTTTGAAATTACAGGACTGAATTGTTTGATGATATTTAAAGATCATAATTTTTAGTTTTTCTTCAGCATAATGCAAGAATACACGTTTCCTGTTGACAAAGTTAATTGTGTGAAAGATGTAACTAATTTAGACCAAACAAAGCCTGAAGAAAAAGTATACTGAAGGAGTCAGTCAAATATATTTTTCATAACTATTTATTTTTTTAATTGAAATGATTGAACTGTTAATATTATTATTTCAAAGTCAAATCTGTGTGTAAAAAACACCAGGAGACAATGAGTCTTGACAATGTTCAAAATTTAAAAAAATCAAGTCTGAGCACCTCATACACTAAAGTTATTATTCTGATACCTGTGATTACAGTGCAGATTTGCAAACACTTCATTTTTCTTTCAAGAAATAAATGTACACTTTACTGGAATTTTGTATATCAGTTGTTTTTTTTTTTATTTCGGGTCACATAACTTTCTGCAATATACTGCACCAGTCCACAAATTTAAAGGAAGAATTTATGAAAGTTTGGAACTATTGGAAGGGCTAGCTGCACTCAAGTACTATGCTGTAGAGGCAGAGATACCTGTTGCTAAATCTTCAACTACCCTTTTACTGCGTCAGAGCTGCCAACCTGTGCTCCCTTACAAAAATGAAATTTTTTATGCAAAAAAAAAGAGGGACCAATCAGATTATCTGTTTGAATATTACAAATATAGGGTTTTCCTGATTTGCAGTCTTTTATATGTCTTATGAAAGGCAATGAAATGCTTCTAGTGTTTTATCTACACTAAGAAAGAATTTCAAGGTTTTGTTTGTCATTATGCCATAATTTTAGAGATATCAGCTTTTTTTTAAAGTGACATAACTCTACTTATCACAGTTTAGATGGGTTAATTTCATGTGGAAATGGATGTAACTTCAGCGATATGTCAGCATGCTACTGTTATTGATAGGCAATAAAAAAACTGCAATGATAAACTGTACTCCCCTTGATCTACATTCTCAGATTCTGCTTTTCTTGTCATCCCCCTAAGGCTACACGTAACTTCATTTTGTTATCGCTTTTCTCCACCCATATATTGCTAGATTTAAATTTCTCTCCCCATAAATGTATTTATTTAATAAAAACGCCATCCACGCACTTTTTATTCTAAAAATAGAAGTGGAACTAAAAAAGCATGTGAAGGAAGAGAAAAAAGTGAACAAAGCTTGATGTCTTTCTCACACGTTTGGCTGTGACATCCTTCCTGTAAGCCTTGATGTAAGCCATATGTCTCATGAAAGGCAATGAAATGCTTCTAGTGTTTTATCTACACTAAGAAAGAATTTCAAAGTTTTCTTTGTCATTATGCCATAATTTTAGAGATATCAGCTTTTTTAAAGTGACATAACTCTACAATTTTAGAGATATCAGCTTTTTTTAAAGTGACATAACTCTACTTATCACAGTTTAGATGGGTTAATTTCATGTGGAAATGGATGTAACTTCAGCAATATGTCAGCATGCTACTGTTATTGATAGGCATTAAAAAACTGCAATGATAAACTGTACTCCCCTTGATCTACATTCTCAGATTCTGCTTTTCTTGTCATCCCCCTAAGTCTATACCTAACTTCATTTTGCTATTGCTTTTCTCCACCCATAGGTTGCTAGATTTAAATTTCTCTCCCCATAAATGTATTTATTTAATAAAAACGCCATCCACGCACTTTTTATTCTAAAAATAGAAATGGAACTAAAAAAGCATGTGAAGGAAGAGAAAAAAGTGAACAAAGCTTGATGTCTTTCTCACACATTTGGCTGTGACATCCTTCCTGTAAGCCTTGATGTTTTCCCTGGCAATGACCTTTTGGTTGACCTTTCCCTGAACAGAGATCATAAATTGCTGACGTGGCACTGTGTCTTTTAGCTTAAGGCACACCTTACGAGCAGTCTCTCTCGCCCTTGACACATGGCAGATCATCGTTAACTCTTCTACATCTTTATCATTCAGATAGAAATTTACCTAACAATGAAAGAAAATGTCCATCTGATACATTGGAGTAGATCTTTATAAAATACAGTTCGATATTTGCAGGAACTTTACAAAACAAATTTTAAATAAGATGAAAATAATTCCACTTGTGTGTCTTTGAAATTTAACAGATAATCTGGTAAAAAATCTGAGTCCATCCTGCTCATTACTAAAGAATTTAAAAGGCATTTAAAAAAATTACCTGCAAATGGTAGGATAAGGTAACTTGACTATGCTCTCAGTCATAGCAAATATTCAATAAATTTAAAAACAAGTTTTACATGAGTTTTATACCATAAACATGAAATAAGAAATGTTTAAATTTTAAAAACCATACTCATAATTAAATCTTTTATATACAACAAGCTACTGCACCTTAACAAGTTCTGTTAGTTGATAGCCAGCATCTTCATAATCAAAGCTATAGGCGATATAAAAACAGTAAACAAAATCATGGTTAGCTAAAGTTTAAAGCTGAAATGTATAATTTAATGATTATATTGTCAAGAAAATCAAAGATCACCCAATGCCATCAACAAAATCAAAAAATAAAATATTCTAAGAGAGGAGATATGTAATACAAACAATATTTTAGAGGTAGTAATTTAAAAAAAAAGAATGGTACTATTAAAAGTGAAGAAATCATAAACTAATAACTATATACACACACAAACACAAACACAAAGATGACAACGAAAGCTTTTAATCAACACATGTTTCAAACTAGCTTCTATTGATGACATGATAATATCAAAAGTAACAAGCATTACTGAGGTCTTAACCCAATGCTTCTTCATGCACGGGGTTGCGCCCGCTAACATTCCACCCCAATCATATTCATGTGTCCCAATGCACCCGCGGTGTAATCAGGAAGGCATGATTATGCCTGTACGCATAACAGCTTATGCATAGCAACAAAACCAGGCTGTAGCAGGTTACAAATTTTGATTTAGAATGTTGTTTACGATTTTTTGAAGTTTGGCATTTTTTTATCCTTAATCTACTGTTTCCTACTGAAACTCAGAAAAATGGCATTTGATTTTGTGAATTCTTTAGGATCTCAAAGCTTTTTAAGGATGTTGGTGTTGATTCAGGTGATGAATCTGACATAGATGTTGAGATTGAGACAGAGAGAGAACCAGTACAGTGGACCTCGTTTGTAGCAACATCGGCCGTTAAGAAGGAACTTACAGGAACGCTTTTTATTCTTATTAAACGATAGTATTTGAACCCCTGCCTTAACGAACAAGGGATGCTCAGACCTCGGGCGTAACGAAGCTGTAGGCATTAAAGTTTAACTTAAGAGCATAACAATTTCTCCAAGTTGTGCCAAATTGAATCGTACAAGCGATACCCGAGGCAGCCTAGCTGAGCCAGGCCTATTGTGTGTGAATACAGGTAGAGGAGAGCGTAGCTATGCAGCGTGTCAGGGATGGGGAAGGGTGGGGGGGGGGCGTCCGCGTGGTGGGACAGGAATGATTCATGCTTTCAATACCGGCACATTTATTAGCTAACATTGCGGGGAGTCTGTGACTTGGTTGTGTGTGTGTGTGTGTGCAGTGATCAAGTTCCGTTCCTAGCGTATGGACCTTTGTCTTACCAATCCTTTGTGTTTATGCTAGATCTCATTCATTGTGAATCTATCGACCGGAGCGGTAACTTCGTTGTTTTGCTCATCAGTCATCACAGGTTTTTCACTAGTACAGTCCTAAATTTTTATTGAAAGATGGCATCAAATTATTCAAACAAAAGAAAATGTCTATCTTTTGACACTAAACTAAAGCTTATTGAAGAGGTCGAGAAAGGAACCAAAAGCAAAGCAGAATTGTGTAGAGAGCATGGCATTGCTCAAAGTTCTCTTTCAACTATCTTGAAAGACAAAGACAAAATAAGAGCTGCTGTCAACCAAGGAACTCGCCAGTTGAAGAAACAGCGCACATCGACATATCCTGACGTTGACAAGGCTCTTTTGATCTGGTTTCAACAAGCCAGATCAATGTATGTCCCAATATCGGGACCAATTTTGATTGAGAAAGGCGAGCAGCTGGCTCAGGAGCTTGGTCACACAGACTGCAAACTGAGCGGAGGATGGCTTGATCGGTTCAAACAGAGGCATGGAATTGTCTTCAAAACCATGAGTGGTGAAGCTGCATCAGCCAAGGACATCGACACATCGGAATGGGAGGCGACCTTGCAGAAAATCTTGGAGGATTACAACCCAAAAGACATATTTAATGCCGATGAGACGGGGCTTTTTTACAAGTGTCTACCAAGCAAGTCCCTGACGTTTCAAGGACAGGCCTGCAGTGGCCAGAAAGCTCCTAAAGAAAGAGTCTCTCTCTTGTGTGCGGCGAACATGGACGGGAGCGAAAAACTCCCGTTGCTAATGATCGGGAAATTCGGCCAGCCCCGATGTTTCAAAAGCATACGCACACTTCCTGTCACATATCGACATAACAAGAAAGCGTGGATGACCAGCTCTTTGTTTACGGAGTGGGTACAAAAACAAGACAGGTGTTTTCTGATGCAAGGCCGATCCGTTGCACTGGTATTGGACAACTGCAGTGCACACCCTCAAGTCATCAGTGGTCTCCGGGCTATCACCATGTTTTTTTTGCCCCCAAACACGACATCCCGTCTCCAGCCTTGTGACCAAGGCATAATCAAGAATTTCAAGACCATCTATCGAAAACTGGTGTTGCAGAAGTTTATTTCTTCATTTGATGACACGGGCAGCACAAACACACACTTGCAAATGTCCCTCCTGGATGCCTCAGTGATGGCAGCTGCCTCCTGGAATGAAGTGACCCCAGCCACCATCCAGAACTGTTTCAAGCATGCTGGCTTTGTTCGAGAGAGCACTGATGAGAGAGAGGAGCTACCACCGGTTGCAGATGAAAGTTTAACTTTAAGTGAGGTCTCCAACTTGTTTGAAAAGTTTGCAAGGATGACTGCCCCTGCCCCTCAAATGTCTGTACAAGACTTCATCAATATCGATGAAACAACAGAAACTTCGGCAGAAATGTCTTTGGCTGATACAGCCTCTTCTCTACAAGACACAGAACCAGAGGGAGAGGCTGCTGATGAGGAAGATGTCACTATTCCACCAGTGACAAGCAAGATGGCTTTGAAGGCCATAGAATCAGTGAAAACGTTCATGATGCAGCAGCAAGAATCTGAGACCTCCATCAAAGCCCTGAAACTTGCTATGTCATTGGGGAACTGCGTGGAACAAGTTGCTAACCAAACAAAGAAGCAGTCGACAATTGATGCCTTTTTCAGCCCTGTGAACAAGAACATGTAAACAGATTCTGCAAAGTAGGTAGACTGATAAAAACCCAACAGTCCTTTTCAGGACTCCTTTCTAATGGACCGATGGCAGTCCCAAGCCTGCAACCTGGAAACAGGGAACTCAGAGGGGAAAGGAATTTTGCTACTATCTTACTAAAGGCTTGCGCTCTTCAGTTTATGCAGCAATCTTAGGAATTCGACATGAAATCTTCCAAATAACTTTAATTTTTTTCTTTACTCCAAAACGACCTTGTCTGTAGCGAAACCTTGGTTATAACGAATTTATAGCTCAGTCCTATTGATTTCGTTACAACCAAGGTCCACTGTATTAGATCTATTGGGTCGTGAAAATATGACGATACCAGGCCAAAACCTACAGTCACTAGCGAACGGTCTGAGACTTTGAATGATGTGATTGTTGAAGAATTTTCATTCTTTACTGGATCTGACATAGACTTTGATGCTATTTCAAGTCCTTTAGAAGTATTTGATAATTTCTTTCCTTCATCCCTGTATGAGCTGCTGATTGATCAAAACAACCTTCATACTAGGCAGAGCCAAACCAGTTCAGGCCGGACGATTCACTTTATTATTTTTTTTCCAATTGTTGTAAGCATATCATATATCAAATGAAAGAGAATTCATCTGTCTGTATGATCATATTTTTTAAAATAATATTTAGAAAAAAGGGTGAGGGTGAGAATTATTTTTGTAAAGTAATTTTTTTTTCAATTAGAGTTACTTCCCTTACTGTAGTAATTGGGCATTAATTGAGCCAGATCATAGTAGTCGCATGGGTTAAATGGGTTGTAAATAATTCTTCACCTTGCATATCCTGAAGTTAAAGATTTGAGCTCATCAAAGAAATCCACAAGAATTTCAGAGAGTGGGAAAAGAACCCGTAGCATCACCCTAGAGTCATCAATGTATGACTGATCTTTGAGTTGTCCCCGTCGATCCTGCATGTATGAAGAGAGATCAAAGTCTGACTTTCAACATCTTGATAGAACAGAAAGTCACATTATACCCACAGAATTTTAAATAATTCGCTACAAAAATTTGCATTTTATCCAAAGTGTCAATATCTATTGTTTATAAGGCACAATAATATTCATCCATTCTAACCTGTTCTGTGCAATCATTCTCTATTGAAATTACTGTTTCAATGCTTTAATGAAAAAAATCACTTTTGGTTGCTTCATATAAAATCAGAATTTTGTTTTTCAAGAAAATGAAAATGAAGCTGCCACTGACCAAACAGAGTAAAGTGATATTGTCCAGGTAATCTACAGGAGTGATGATAGTTCCATCTACCATTGGCTCATGGTACTCAGTAATGATGGCAGGATCTGGCATCTGGCATAAAAAAGTTAGAGGCAATTACTCAATAGAAAATCATATTTTCAAAACATTTTGTCACTCTAAAGCAATAAAAAAAGATTCAAGGGGAAATCCAGCCATTTTTGTAAATGCATTCTCTTTGAGCAAAAGTATTTGTGAGAATGATAGATAAATTCTAAAATTTACATCTTCAATCTCTAACATAAGAAACAAGTTATAAAGGGGTAAAAATATTTGTCGCACCTACTGACAAGGCTTTATTTGTAGTACGATTATATTGATACCATTCAAATTGGAGCCCTAAATATCTCTCACTCTTGAGCAAGAACAAGATAACTAGACGTAACACTGAGCATTCAAAACTGACCAGGCAAGGATTGAGAACTGTAATGGATTCCGAACCCCACTGCTTCAAGTTTTTTTCTCCAATAATCTTCACTGAAATGCAGAGGAAAGACTTTTCACTGGTATTTTTTCATAAATCTATATTATTTACATGTATTACATAAATTACAAGGAATTTTAATGAGCTTAAGTCATACCTGCTTATAAATTCTGAGGGACATTGGAATACTTTTCACATGGTTATGAGGACATTTTTTAAATGAAGGACACATTTCAAGCAATAAATTAACTAAATTTGGGTGCAATCTTTTAAGCAGCCCTATTTTAAGTTTATCAGTCCACCAAGACCATAATGTGATGACAC
This sequence comes from Elysia crispata, assembly GCA_033675545.1. NCBI lineage: Eukaryota > Metazoa > Mollusca > Gastropoda > Plakobranchidae > Elysia > Elysia crispata. The sequence goes on from JAWDGP010006450.1 coordinate 242,697, forward strand.
ATTATAGATAGAATGTAATGCTCAATTTAAGTTCAATTAAGAGGAAAAAAGTGCAACTTCTCAGCTAATATTACAGAGAAAAAAATGTTAAGGCCCTAAATTTTTTAAAACTTAATTGGGTTATCCTGGATTGCAAAAGCTTTTAATTATTCTACATCTAGTCACAATCTGCATGACTCATGCAAGACAAATTATGAATGGCAAGTTAATAAAATGGTTTAACTTGAATGTTTCTACTATTCATGTTGACAATTAGTGCATCGGATAGATGTCTTAGATATGAAACAGTATAGAAGTAGAAACACATGCAAAAGAAACAGAAGTGGTGTTTAAATTCGAATCAACCACTCTGGAAGAAAAGGCGATGATGACAGTTCTTAAAATACTGACTAAGCAAATCACTATTTCTTTCCTGTATGGAATGGCATGTTTTCCATTTAGTAAACTTCATTGCTCTGCATTGCATTTTTTTTTTTGGAGGAGTTAGCGGACAAAAGAGCATTTTTAGCCTAAATCCATAACTTTTCTTTAATTTTTTTTTGTACTGTGTGGGACACTGATCTTGGCAGACTAGAATTCAGTAAACTTCATTGCTGTGCATTGCATTTTTTTTGGGGAGGAGATAGCGGAGAAAGAAATTGAAGTTGCCTTTAACAATATAGATATAAAATGAATACAAATGCTTCGAAAAAAAAAGAGCCTCTAAAACCAACAGAAAAATGTCTATTCCTAGGTATTCATTTAATATTTTTGATTTTGTTTTTCATATTCCATTACCTTTTCAAACCATCTGACATAAAATTTCATTTTGTCACATATTTAGCAGTAGTCACTACCTCATTACACTCTGCTATTGTTGCATTTGAAACTAAGTTGTCTTGTCTTCTGTGGTGTTTTAACGTTAAAACAATAAAGAGGACTTCGCTTAAATAATCTTGACAACATCAAGCACTGATCTAGATGTGTCTCTTATATTTGACTTTAGTTCAGCGAGAGGCATTTCCCAAAAAAATAATCGACTAAAAAGCACAAAATAAAGGGATCTTTGTGTGTGTAGATAAAGAATCAGTCACAATTCTAGAGCAGGTGCATCTTCATCCAAACATAATAAAAAAAAAGATTAAATATATAACTGCAAATAAAAAAATGAAGAACCAGTACTTACTCTTGTAGGCGACATTTGGAGCCGTCATGATGACAGAGGCATCAAACTCTTGCTCAAGCCGCTGGTTGAACACATCCATGTGGAGTAGGCCAAGAAATCCTAATCTATAGCCCTGTCCCAATGCAGGACTAGTGAGTCACAAAAACCATTCATCACAGAAAGAAAAAACATTTGTACTTTAAATCAAGTCTCAGTGGACACCATTTTTCCTAATGCTATGACTCCAAAACAAATAAATAAATATACTTTTACTCTTGGGTCTTTAAAAACTATTACTGTTTGTTTTAGCAATTCTTCTCAGAGGGATTTTAAAAAATTATGTGAAATGAGAGAAAGTTGTACCTGTTGTCTACTGAGATCTGCACACTGCGATCATTGAGTGTGAGTTTCTCTATAGCATTCCTCATCTGGGGAAACTCAGACTGGTCTGTGGGGAACATGCCAGCAAAAACCTAAACAATGGACAAGCAAAATTTGGTAGTCAAAAAAATACATCATTGTTGTGTGTCAAAGTTTATCCCTGTTTCTCATGTGGTTCTTGGTGTCCCCAACTAACCTTCGGACATATCTTGCATGTTTACAGACTGCTCAGTTATCATACACTGATTGCAATGAGACCACCGAGTTAAAGTGAATGGAAAAAATGCAACTGTAAAATTTATCAGAAATTGGAGTTATAGAATTAATTTTATAAAAAAAAGTACTAAAAAGGCTGCAGTTATCCATAAATTTGACATTAGAGTTTGAGCTATATGCCATGTTAAGTTTTGGGACCTTTTATGAACTCCTAGTTTGCTTATAATGCTTGTCTTGAAAGCTTTGAGTTCAAATGCCTGTAGTTCCCAATTATACAGCCATAAGATGAAGTGTCTTAGAATCCATGACTTTGATGGCTTCTAACAATACAATTAAAGAATGGAGCAAAGCCATAAATATGCTTTAACTTAGCTTTTTCATCCTCTTCTATATCTACTTTCAAATTAAAACTAATTATGAGGCATATATACATTTGTATTAGCTCTCCAGTTCTATCTGTTAACTAGCATGAGGTGATATACTTATTTTGGAATAAAGTTATGATTGCTAATCAGTTATTTTTTATGCCTTACTAAAGAAAACATCTAATGAATCCTTCTGTTTCTTCATATAAAAATAGTAGAAAAAAAAAAGAAAAGAAAACCCATAGACTTTGACAGGCTTAAAGTCACTGCCTTAAAGAATTAGCCAATAGAGACCTGTCTTAAATAAGGAAACAATATTAAAAAAAAATTGTTTTTCACTCACTTGAAATATTTTGCAGTGCTTTCAGAGAAGCATAATAGTTAATACAGTATTTTTTAGCTTTATTTCACTGCTTCAGCGACCAAGCATTTACATTAGCCATACTAGGTTTACAACAAAATAATAAATCTTAAATTTAAATGTTAATGAACAGTGCATTAATTGCATACATTTTGTTTAAAGCAGAAATTGAGAACTGAAAATGTGAAATTGTTATACCGGTAAGAATAATCAATTGTGTTGCCTGACAGTTGATTAATGAAGTAAATCCACAAGAAATGCGGGTCCAGCAATTACTAAATAGAAAACTTAAGGTTTATCTGAAGTTGATAAAGTAGCTGAGCCCTTGAGCTATGTCTTACCATCGGTGTTGCATCTTTGAAACCTGGAAGGGGTTCAACTCTTTTGTTTTCATGAAAAAAAGTATCTCCTATTTTTGCCTCGTCTGTGTTTCTCATGTTCATCATAGCATAACCAACCTGCCCCGCATAGCTGATAAGATGATAAAAATGGATAAGAAATTTTGGAAGACTTCTTCCCAACCTTCATGGTTCAGATCCTAAAGGTGTAGTAATAAGTGTCAAACCATGGCTCAGGTTTATATTTCAAAAATGTTCACTGTTGAGAGCAAGTATACATAAAAGCAAGGATAAATATCCTGAATGAATGACATAATTTTAAGTATGACTGCATTTCTCAGGAATTTTTTAAGCAGTCTTGATCTTGAATTATGTCTCATTAGGCCTAATTCTCAAGTCTACTCATACTGAACGCATAACTATAAATGGACTGAATTTAATCCAACTTTAGAGAGGAGCTTGGCAAATATATATAATCTTTTTAAAAAAATATTTAAGAAGATGTTATTTGCTTAACATTTAACTTCCTGAATGCTAATTCAGTTTATATTAAGATTTTTCAGCTGTTTAAATCACCAAAGGTAGGCTATACTCTCTTACATTATCTCCAAGAGTAAAATCACATATTTCAAAATAATTCATATTTAGTTTGTTAGAAAAATCACACATTCTTTCCTTACCAAAAACAATGCCAATTGACTTTGCAGTTTTTTGGATTCTTTAACAATTTGATCTGAAATTATATTGATAATACAAAAAAAAGAGCATTTTCTTCATTTCCTACTACCTCACTCATTTGTTGAAAATAGCACAATATAAATTAATAGTTGACTGAAGTGCATGTTTAGCATAAGATTAAGCAGCTAACTTTAAAGAGAGGAGTTTAAGCACAACACAGTTTAAAAGAGTGAAAGGTTGTACTTGACTTACAGAACATCTGAAGACACCTGGGTGGGATGCATAATCCCAATTTCAGTGATTTCATACGTCTTACCATTGCTGGCATACGTAATTTTGTCACCTGAAAAAGAAAAAAGTCAAGGTTTCAGAATGGCATTATAAAGATGAAAAAAATGTCTTCAGGTTTATAGTCATACTGTCCTGCTAGGGGAAAAATCTAAAATCACATCAGCGCAACTCTGTGAATTATTAGGATGTGATGGGTGGAGCAAATCTGCAAGGTGAGTTTTGAATCAATCTATGAGAAACTTTGAGCTTATAACCCATAATTAATGGATCAATCCCATACATTATTTAAAAAATTAAAAAAAAACAAAAAAAAAAAACAATATGATGATGGTTTTCACTCAACTTAATAGAAGGATCTATGCAATCTCAGGATCTGATAAAAATGAACTCAAAAGCAACAATTTATCAAAAATTTCTCAAAAGTATCCCATGGCTCAGCCTTATGCAGAGCCATAAATGTTTTCACAAATATATTGATTTCTCTTGCATTCAAGAGGATCAAGGAATTTTGCATTTTTACAATAAAATTCAGTAATCAAATTCAAAAAGTTATTTATTTTACTAAAATTTGTAACTTTTCTCATTGCAGTATCTAGAATTCAACTCCTAGTAGAAGTGCTATGGTGCACAAGTCTAAATATAGATCTAGTACTTTTTTATATTGTATGCGCACCTGCTTCTACAGCACGAATTATTCAAGTCCTTCACAACATACCTTTTATATGTGTTGTGACTCACATACATAGATTGAGTTTTTCAAAACATAGTCTTCTATCCTTATTTGAGTAATAACTTCGTCATTTTGGGAACATTTTATGAGAAATTTATAAAAGATTTTTTTTTAAAGTCCAGTAGTTTTTCTGAATCTTATTGTTAATACTGATTAAATCAATAGCTAAAGCAATTTTCTAAGAAAAGATATGTTGTCTCTTTTAGACAAAACCAGAATGATTACAATGTTGAGACTTTAAGTACACAATTGATTAACAGAAAAAGTCCCTGTAAATTTCAGGGTAAACTAATAAGGCAGAGGAATAAGAAACTAATATCAAAATCAATGAGTTGAAGAGTGATCACACTTGTTTCAAATTCAGCAGGTTCTGGAGGCTTTATTTGTAATTTACTTCTTAATAGAAATGAATATAAATATTTTGAAAAAAATCCAGAAGCTACTATTTAGAGGAAAGAAGAGATATTTTTTTGCATAATTCTTCCCACTAGCTTTATTGCTTTATTGACACTTTACCTTTCATGGCAACACCATTGCAGATAGCAATATGCACAACAACTCCTTTAAACTGGTCATACCATGAATCAAAAACAAATGCTTTAAGCGGCTGGAGTCGATCATACTGAGGGCTTATGAGAGAAGGGGGACAAGGAAAAGATATTATTAAAGTTAAAGGGACTATAGAACCTTTTTGGTGGACAGAGACTGTACAAATCAGAAAAATTGGATCGAAGGTCAAACTTTCATTGTCTTTTAAATATTTCATGTATGTTCATAATAACAGTATTATTTTGGGCAAACAATCACAACTTTTTCAACTTAATAGGAGCACAATTGGAAACATGACATTTATGAAAATAAACATTTTTTATCTCTTTTAAAAGCCATAAGTGATTTTAAATGGTTTAAATATTCATATTTCAACCACATTGCATTTTTTGTTTACCTATAGCAAAAAGAAAGTACTAAATAAGCCTGAATCCTCAATGGGATAACCTATCCTAAGCCTAGTCATAGCACTCTGCTACCCAAAAAACAATTTTGTATTAAGAAATTACAAAAAATATAATCAATATTTTTACCCTTCATTACAAAAACACAGAGAACATACTATACATATGATGCGTGTCCCAGTTCTGCATCTTATAAAGTAGATAAGTTATCGTACCTACCCAGCAGAACAGTTTAAAAAAAAAATCATTAAAAACTGAGTCAGTATAAAAACAAAGCAAAATTGTTTTTTGTTACAATTACCATAAAAAGCTTTATGTGAAAAGCAAATTTCTTGACCCATAACACCATTAACCTTGAAAAGTTATCTAAGAAAATAAATTTTTGTATGATAAGATTTTTTTTCTACGAAAATGGGTGGAAGAGTGTCAAATCTTTGTGATAGAATCTGTGCAGGATAAGACTCAGTGAGAAGAGAAAGAACTAAAGTGAGACACAAAATTACTTTTATTCAAATCAGTAAAGATGTCATCTCACAGTTGACACAGTAGAGGGAGTGTATTAGACTTATGACCAACCTTGGAACTCGTTCTATCACAGCAGATAGGACAGACTCCACTCCTGTCCCTTGTTTTGCAGATATCTTAAAGTTAAGAAAGACATTGCAAGAAATGAATTTTAGAGCTTTGCTGTAAAAGAAAATGATCTAAAACACCTCTCTATAAGAGAAAAATGAGACAAAAAATAAATTAAAAGAAAAAAAAAATATTGTAATTGCATCAATTGAAGAATCAATTACCTAAGTACAAAAATGTCACCTAACCTCCAAACTGATTATATTATTAAAACAAATTCTTTCACAGACTGAAATCCATTTAATTCGATCAAAAATACTCTTTTAAGTTACATTTTTGACCATTTCATCAAGTTGCCAATAACAGAATCAGTGGCATTACTAGAGAAACTACAATGCCAGCTAGATACTGTGAGTAAAACTAACCTTAACCTCACCTTTAACACTTCATCTGACTCCACATCAAATAAGTTTTGCATCTGTTCTATCACAACCTCAGGCTGAGCATTCTTGAGATCAATCTTGTTTAGCACTGGGATGATCTTCAGGTTTTGTTCAAATGCAAGGTAAAAGTTGGCCACTGTCTGGGCCTGGACACCCTATTTTGAGTACAAAAAAGAACACAGTTGAGGCCCTTTTTCAATCATGTTTGTTGTTTAATATAGCCCCTCCAAAAGAAAGTAATCTTAAGCCTTTTTTGTAAAGCAAACTTTAGTCCCTGAAAGTAAAGAATATAATTTCAATAAAACAGGAATTTATCCAACACTTAAAATCATTTTAAAAGGAAAATTACTTACAAATGGATATAGTTCTAAAACGAAACGAAAAAGCAAACAAACAAAGAAGCTTTTAATGTAAAGCATCTAATGTAAAAATTCATCATCCTTTTCACTTCTAAAGTATTGATCAGCCAACCTAAGACGAAAGGCTTTGTTCATGTATATGAATATTTTGTTGACCATACATTTTTCTGCTTCTGCATCAATTGGATTTTTCTATTTACTATGGCGTATATGTCCTTGGGACTCTTTTACAAACCTGACATTGATACACAATAAAACTCACGACATACAGAGCCATGAGAAAGATTACCCAATGATTACTATTAGTATAATGATAGAAAACGAAGCAATTGCGGACTCACCTGGTTAGCATCAACTAAAAGAACAACACCATCACAGGCAGCCAAAGACCTTGACACTTCATAATGGAAATCAACATGGCCCTGCAACATAATTACGATAAATAAAAAAATATTTGGAAGAACGTAATCGCAGTGATAATATTCCACAGATTTATAATTCACATAGCTGTGATTCATTACAATGATAAGCATTGAGTCAAAACTGACACAAATACACAGAGCTGTTAGTGCCATTAAAATGTTTTGAACAAATCCGAGGGAAAATTTAGATTTTAATAAAAGGACCTCAAGGTTTGTATTTCATTGCAATAATGATTCACAGATCTTATTTTTAAATTTGATCGTGCAAGCAACCCAAAATAAGTTGGATAATATCGCCAATTATCTATCAAGACTTACACATTAGGGTAAAAACAAAGTGTTTTCATCTCCTATGCATATTATTTACCCCAATCATAAATTTAAAAGAATAAGGTAAAACAGAAAAGTAAAAAATTATACTAAATGATATGAGACACCTCTTAGGCATGTTTAATGGCACAGTAATTCTTGAATTTAGATATTAAGTATCCTTTTCCTTCTCCCTCGTTCATTCAAATGGAGGTTCCAGTTGACTGAACAAAATTAGTTTATACAAAACGACTAAATTAGTAAAGGTCGGTTTAGGGTACAATCTTCTCTGTAACATTTAAAATACAGTTAAGAGGCACTCTGTGCACTGAGCAATCCTTTGTCACAAGAGGCAGCACACTCTGCCTTGCTTTAGTATTTAGCTTAGGTAAGATAGGATTAGCCATTGTGTATTGTCAAAGACTCAAGTTTAGTATGTAGATAATTCAAGGTAACTGAAACTATCTTAAACACCAAAAGTTATATTTTTTATCTACACAATCCCATTTCCATCTTTTGCTCAATTCTCAAATACTTGGTTTTATTGGCATAATGATTCTTGAACTTAGTGTCCTTCTGTCTCTTCTCCATTCACTCAAAAGGAGGATTTAGTTGACTGTACAAAAGGCTAAATTAGTCAAAGATCTCTATGCTGACATAGATCCAAGCATTGACTAAAAGAATGTACATCTTTTTTTCTTTTCGTAGTACATTGATAGATAGCTGCCATCAGATAATATATCTGTCTTCCCAATGAAAAGACTGTGAAGACCCTTTGCTAAGATGACATAAAAACATGTGTAATTTGTTGGAGGCACTCTTTTTGTTACCAAATCTCTGCTCTATAGAAACGTGAAAGAGGTGCTTCCCCTCCATCCTAGACTAGGAAAAATTATCACAAAGAAGAGTAAAGCAAAATATATGTATCTAATTTTTTACTGACGTATTTAACAGTATATTACCGGAGTGTCTATTAGGTTAAGGAGGTATTTGATTCCTTTGTGCTCATGTACAAGACTAGCAGTCTGAGCCTTGACAGTGATCCCCCGCTCCCTCTCCACCTGTAGTCTGTCCAGGACCTGCTTGTTGTCCCCAACTGGTATTGTACCTTAAACATAAGAAAAAAGAGCATTTAAAAGATTCATGGATTAGTGATGCATCTCTAAGTAATTTGCTACAACATAATTGACTGAAATTATCTGAAACTCTACAGTTTTGAGATCAATCCTAGTTGGAGCAGAAAAATTTTTCTTGGAAAACCAGACATTTGGGGCAGAAGTTTATCTTAAACACATTAAAACATTTTTCTCTTTCATGAACATATACAGGGAAAACACAATTCCTTAATGGAGTGGGCATAATGCACTGTATTACAATAACTTAATCTTTATTGGAGGGTAACATTGAATCTTTGCCATCATTTGAACTTTCAACCTTAATCATCTACGTTAGCTTAGTTTATTTGTCATCTCGAAAAAAAATACCTCGACAGATGCCTATTTCTATTTTTCTAAACTATCAAACTTATTTATTTGCGATTGATTTTGATTTTTTGGTCTATTCAAAGATATATTGATGTGTAACTAGCTCTACAATTTCCAAATCTTTATGAATAGACTTGATACAGCCATTTACAATTTTGATTAAAAGAAAAGAGAAAAATTCACAAGCCATGTACATAAGTATATATTTCTTTGGAGCATACAGAAAGGTGCCCGAATTCAGAATTACACTGACCTCCCAATACAACATTTAGGAACAAAATATTCCTTGTCACACAGAGTATTCTACATTATCTTAGGTGATTACATTTGTTGAATTGCACCAGGAGAAGTTGATTAATTCTTTACAAATATGTTCTTTGAGATTGATATATAAGTGACACAAAAAGAGAGAACCATATGAGAAAACAGGTGCAGTTTTGACATGCAAAAAGCAACAACAAAAAACACATCAAATTCAGAGACCCACAAACCTGTCATTTCCAACAATCTGTCTGCTAAAGTGCTCTTTCCATGGTCCACATGGGCAATAATGCTAAAGTTGCGAATATGCTCCACTGGGAATTCATCAAGGTTGAAAGAGAGAGATCGAGGCTGATGCTGCAGTGAAATAAAGTAAATAATAGCAAACAAAAGGATAAGGCATCTAGATCTCCCATCTACAAATCCAACAGAAGATACAATCTGTTGGGCATCATTCAAAAAGTAGTTAAGGGGCAATGAGCATTTCTTTGTCAGTGGAGGGAGCATACTCTGCATCAAATGACATGAAAGGATCTACATTCTCAAAGACTCATAAGATCAATATCAGAATAATTCAAGACAGCTCTGACCCTATCCCACTCACCTAAGGCTATATTTATTTTCCTCTTGAAAATCCTTAACACTGAAATTTCTCATAATTCCGCCTTTTGCTCTATTTCCACATATTTTAACAAATAGGCTCAATTTCTGTTTTACTAAAAAACAAAAGGCTGTTTGACCATATTCTCGGAAAGATAACTCTGGAGCTCCTCTTACTAGCAGTTGCACCTACTTACCCAAAGTTGACTAGATGTTGTGATGGCTTTGCTTTGGTTCTGCAGCTTAGTCAAGAGTTTGAACTGTCGTTGCCATCTGTGGGCCATGAGTCTGTACCAGAATTGGGACATTATCATCTATATCCTTTTGCCTAACTGTACATGACTAATACAAACGCAGCTTGGACATCCTTTGGGTCCTTATCTGTTAAAAAAATTGGATCAAAATGAAAAGTATTAGTGTTGATTTTCTGCTGGTACACTGCATTTCAAACACTGAATTTTTCATTTTTTTAATAACCGATTAAAAGGAAATTTAGGTTGCAATTTTCATTTGCTTCATTAAAAAATAGCTGAAAGTACTGTATAACATAATATCCACATATTTTGCATTATTTTGCCGATTGGTATCACAGAACATACAGCCATTATTTTGAGAAAATTGTGCATTCTCTACAGCAAATAAGGAACAAATTTACAGCTAGATTAGCTCTATATGTATTTCCATTCAGATCAGAGTGGTTGGAACAATAAAAGCATTGCAACTTTCACTTTGACAGACAAACTTTCATCTTGTCACAAACATGTCAAGTAACCTTTTAGCCATCAATAAACTTTAACTCAAACACTCATAAAGTATATTTAACATTGCAATTTGCAAGAATTATGGTGCACTTTGGATTTCACAAAAATGAGTCACAAAAAATGTAACAAAATACTGAACAACAAGTAAGTTTAAAGTTCTTTGTTTAAAAAACATGCTCATTTTTTCTCCAGAATGTTGCCATTCCTTGAGACGAAATGAAGATAAAATAGTCCCATAAAACATGAGAATAAATTTTTTTTATTACATTAAAGGCATGTGTAGGTTGATTTAAGAAGAGCAGATAAACGTAACAATAAGTATTTTAGAAAATATTGAATCGGCAAAGGCAAACATGCAAATGTTGAATTAACTCAGTTTGACACAAATATATTACTATAAACAAAATTGAAAATTGAGGAACAATTTATTGAAAAAAGGAAAAAAAAGAATTCCAAAATCATGCCCAACTGCATACAGAGCAGTAAATGAATAAAAAAAGGCACCTCAAGCAATGAAAATAAAGATAAATTACCTTCATTGCATGGGAGGGAATATTAAAACAAGTCCTTCATTTAGATTGATATGTTGTTTTTCTTAGCCAATATGAAGTGATATAGATCTTTTGAACCTTATCATACCGGTATAGGCATGACTGAAAAGTTGGAAATCCAATACCAACAGCCTAACTCAAAATTAAAAAGACAAGTCCCAGTCGATCCCATAGTAGGAGCAGTAGTGTTTGCCTACATAGTGCTCAGACTTTTTTTTTTGCCTTAATTTCAAAATTTGTACTACATTTACCACCCCAAGACTTTCCAATGTTTTTGTTACTTTTTGGTACAGACTAGACCATAAAACTTACACTTAAAGTTTCGAACCCTTCTCCCCACCCTCACTTTTTTTCCTCCTAATTTCCTGTCCCTTTCCACCTGTCTTTCTTCAAAGGCTTTAATGAGGCATTTCTTAACAGGAGCTCATTTTCCTCTCCAAAAGCTTGATGCGGACACAACTTACCGATTGGGACACTGGTCTGTAAAGAGCTTTCCTTCACTTGAATAAAAGCCTCTTTACTTCTGGGCCAAGTTAAATAAATTTTTTGTTTCTTTTCTTCATGGGCCTTTCATACCACCATTAAATATAAACATGCCATATGATAAAATTTCTTAAGTTGAACTGATTATCAAAAATGAACAAAAGTTAAATGCTGCCTGAAGCGTCAACTGATGCATTTCTTTAAAATTGTTGGAGCCATGAGTTACAGCTCAAGAGGAAACTTTTTAGAACACTTTCAAACAAAATCTTCATTCCTATATGAAGGAAAATGAAAAGCTGTAAGAACTTGTAAACAAATCTAACAGGCTCATCAAATTCTCTTAAACAAGCCAATGTCACAGATAATCATTTCTCTCTTTCACACTAATTGTGTTTAGCAAAACAAATAAAAAATAACCTTGGTAACTTTTGGAGCAAATTTTGCAAAACCAACTGAAATTGTTCTTATTTATGTTCCTCACCATCAATAACTGTTTCATCCATTTTTCATGAAAGTATTAAATGTTTGAGGCACCAACGATCTAAAATGGTTGGTCACAGTATGTAATGCCTCAATCTGAAATACTCAACAATCTGTGTCTCCTTTCATGCTACTTGACGGAACAAGCAGATCAGATTATTTGAGCTAAAAACTTTATTAGAATTCAAACCATCAATAAATACTTTGAACAGCAGATATCAAAATGGATCTAGAGAAAATTCATGCAACAAGAGCATGTTAAACTAATCTACACAAGCTTCAGGGAAGTGAATAGCTCTAGAAGAATAAGCCATAAGTCAAAGATCAAACACAAAAAAAAAAGAAAATTTTGAAACATAGTGCCTTAAAGTTTAATTTCTATTTTAAAAAAGAAAAAGCCATGTAACAATGAAAACAAAGAAAATTCTATTTAAAAAAAAAAAAAGAAAAAGAAAATGTATCTGCCTTTTCCAATGCAAACTTCATTTTTCTTTTGATTTTACTTAAAGAGACTTAATCACAAAAAGAATTAAAAGGACGAATTACACCTGACATGACTAAAAACATCAAATACATGAAAGAGAGCATGTAAAAATTACATGGAATGCAGGTGTCTTTGATATTTCTCTCTGAAATTTTCACCTAGAGACCTTAACTCACGAAAATGTGTATGTGACCTTTTTTGTAAAATATTAGTTGTTGGTTTTTTGCTTTTTGCTTTTTTGTTTTTAATACGACTTAGTGTGGGAGGTTTTTATGGTTGTTGATATTATTTTCCTTTCATCTTTAACAAATGGCTAATTCCTGTTGATCATGCTTAGACTGCAGAGATCTTTTCTTATTATTAAAATTTCAACAGCGCAGACTCAGGCCTCTTCTTTTCTCCAAACAAATCTGTCTCGGAAGTTTTGGTTCTGCCCAATGCAAAGGTTATCAATGCACCAATCTGCTCCAATGTTGTATTGCATAACACTTAATAATTCTGCAATCAAATATGTACTACTTGATTTTTTTATCTACAATGATGAAGGTATTGATGGTAGTCTTAACTCAGAGCCTATGGTTCTAAAAAGAAAGGTTTTAAAATATATTACAAAAACATTCAAAATGATAATACTACAGAACAAGACAGTATGGTTAAAACTGAACTCATTTAAGTGTACATACACGATATTTTAACAAAATGTAGAATTTGGTGAGAATGGCTAATATAAACTGTAACATTTCATATTTAAACTAATAAAATTTCCATATTAGTAGCACCCCATAGAGGAGATTTGTCTCAGTGTCTTATTATCGTTTGCTGCACTTGTTAACTTTTTTATCACAACATATTAACAGTTTAAGTCATTTGTATGAAATTTTATTACATGTATACAATTATAGTATTAGCAGAAGCCAACAGATGACTCATCATATGGACAATATCAACATAAGTTACATACATCTTACTTGTGTATGAACATAATATGCATCAATTTTTAAAAAAATTGGCAGCAAAAAAAAACCCAGCCATATGTAAAAAAAATTATATTTGCAAATTTTGTTCAATTTTTTTGGTCTCACTGATCATAAATCGTACTCTATGAGATATAATTGACAAACATTGCTGAAGTCCACAACCATCAGTCGTACAGCATTAAAATCTGCAATCAGTATGGAGGAAAGAATTTTCCAAAGCCTAGAAATTGCTTGATAAAGTTCTCCAACACCAGCTGTGAAGTGTTCGGCTGGTTGAAACCGCCAACCAAAAAAGCAGGTCTCTGATGGGGATTGATCATACCTCTCCAGAGGTTCTGATTCAGCAATGATCCATTGAATACTGGAAAACGATTTGCTGATGGATAAATGCTGTGAATCATGAAATCATCCCTTAGACCAAAATTGTTTGGTAATATGGGAGCTGCCTGCTGAGTAATAATGTTCTTGGGAGCTGCCTGTTGAGTCATAATGTTCATAGGACTTGGCCTTGCTGAGTTGAATAACCGTAATGTTGGAAAAACTGAATTTGATTGTTGATTGAAGGTGCCTGTATTGTTCATAGGCAATACAGATGGAAACGATGGCTGGTGATACCAATTTTGTCCATTTTTAAACAAGCTCTGGTTTTCTTTATCAGCTTGGCACTCTATTGTTGAAGAATTTTTAAAAAACATGGCCTGTTTAGGGTCATTTTGAAACCCACTAGTTGGCTCATAACTATTCAAATATTCTTTTTCATTCTTCTCACAGTCATTCTCTCTTTTGGCAATTAATGTTAGGGATTCCTCAGTCGGTTCTGAAGAAAGATCCATATCCTGACACTCACAATCTGTAAGCTGACCATAGATCTGTAATTCTGAAAGATTTGAGGCAACTGTTTTGTTTACATTAAATTCATGTTGATTGGGGGCTGGCTCCTTACATTTGTTTGTTCTTTGAAACGCATGCACATCCCATCCAAGATCAACATATTTGACTGGTTTACGAGGAATAAGCTTTGATTTCTCTCGTAAAATATGTTCTTTTTTACAGCAGTCTGATAGACACTTTGTAACACATGATTTTTCTAATTCTAGCTGTTTATCGAGAGCCACATGATACTTGTCATATGTAGAAGTGGCAGTTGGGTCAAATGTCTGGTTGCAAGATAAATTGTGATCTAGATGTGAGATGCTAGAGCCAGGAACATTGCTCCTACATCCATAATGATCAGGCTGATGTAGGACAAGAGATGGAGACCTAGACCTCTTTTCCTTCTGAACATTGTAATGTCTTAAGATCTCTTCTGACCTACATGGCACAACTAAATTCTGTGAGTGTTGAAGTTTATTAGCCATTTTCGACGTTTTTTTAATCATACTCATAGATTGAAAATCATCCAATGAGAATAGTTGAATAATATCATTTTCAAACTTTTTAATATAGTCTTGAAATTTCTTGCTTGCAAGTTGTTGCCTGTAATCAAATGTTCTTCTGTGCCTTTTCAATGCATGTTTGCAGACATAAGCCCACCTTTTGGAACTTTTTGGTAACTTTATCTCTTTTTCTGAACTGGAGACAAACCTGTCTTTTCCTTTATCATTGCAAAAGCCAGCAGTTTTAGTATGAGGGCCCCTTGAAGCACATTTTCGAGACATCTCAAAATCTGGCAGATTTAACTGGAGTTTAGATACCTCTTACTTGAGAATTGACTTATAAATAACATGTATGTGATTCTTTGACCTATTCATTTGTTTATTACCTCCATATCTCAAAAAAAATTCTGGTCGACATATACATTTTTTACTCAGTGATTTAACTAAATCTAACCATTCTTATATTTCTATAAAAGAGTGATAATTTAAGGTCACAAACCTTGGCATAGATGAATGCAACTTGTAGATGCTCTGTGTATTACTTAATACACTGTGCAAGCCTTGGTTTCATCTGTTCTTTCTCATCCAATGATGAAGGATTATCCACGCAGTAGTTCAAAGACCTGTCAAGACAGGAATGATAAATAGAATCAATGAAAAATACCATTAATTAGATTAATGATCTAAATTTGAATCATGAATAGGGGGAGGATGGAAATATTTTAGGAGAGACAGAGACAGAACAAGAGAGAGGGAAAGGAGACATTTAGCGATGTCTAGCCATTTGCAAAAAGTTGGTCAAACCTATAGATTCAAAAACTATTTGCAATAACAACGATGTTGATAGATATGACCAACTTCTGCAAATGGCTATGTACGATAACAATGATGTTGATGTGGTATGAACTGCTTTGGAATAGCATAATTTATACTCAAATGATAATTTATAAGACAGAGTTGATTCTAGCCAGACAACACAATCACTTCAAATTTATGAAAAACATTTTTTACTGCACCTCCAGTGCTTTATGCCTTTTAAATGTGATTTTGTTACTTTTTTTTTTCAACTTTCCCCTGTCATAAGTTATGTAAACTATATAATATTAATTTTTGTTGTCAAAAATTTTTGTCTCTGTCATTTGCATTTCTCTTCTATTCTCTGTTTTCTTTGTTTTGAGGTACTTGCTTCCTGATAAGTTTTGTGCTTTTAGTTACAGTTACATGTACATTTATTTTTTTCCTTTTCTATTTTAGGTTCCTCCCTCAATCTTACTGTCCTTATTCCCATGAAAAAGATTTAAAAAATGTCAATCATATTTCAAATTCAGTTAATCTTTGTAGAGCATTTATTAAAATAAATCCCTTATTTTTCCCTATCTATATTTTTAATATAAGAAAGTAAAAGATAAGAATTCATTTTTGAAGCAAAGAATGCCTCAAGAGCTGGACTCATGAATCCCAGTTTCGATAAGTTTTTTTTTTTTAAGTTGACTTATAATGATTAATGGTAACCTTAATCAAATAGGTGCAGAATTGTCTCAAAGACCTTTTCCTGCCTGTGATACTTCCACTAGAAAAAATTCCTAAGTTACGATTACCAAGACCACAAGAATGAGCCCCCCCCCAAAAAAAAAATAAAATAAAATAAAATAAAACAACCCACACCTTTAGAGAAGAGAGAGAGGTGAATGATTTAAATTGGTGCTCAATCATATCTCAATAAACCCCTCTAGTCCATGAAACAATTGTCAGACATTATTGAAGAAGAAAGCAGAAAGAAAGGTCTGGAATTGAACAGCAAAACAGCAGAAGTAACAGTCATCAGCTGAAACCATGGGTGTCCACAGATCAACATTTAATTATCAATGGGAATAAACTCAAGCGAAGGGGTCAATTCAAATACTTCAATATTTTAATATCAAGTGACGGACGTAAAAAGACTCAAAACACATCAAAAATAGCCCTTCACACAAAAAAGAGTTGCCAGAGTATAAAATCTATACTCTACAGTAAAAACATTTCTTTTCACACAAGAAGATATCTGGAGTGCTATATTGAACCCATCCTGATGGATGCAAGGCCTGTGGAATGCAAAACAGATAAAATAAAAAAGAAACTTGAGGACACAGAAATATGGTTCTATGGAGAATGCTACGAATCTCATGGATTGCAAAGAAATCAAACAAAACAGTGTTATGAGAAGCTGAGACAAAAAACTAATTATAATATCACTCATAAATAAATGTACAAGTAAATTGCACGGAAACCATTTTTAGCTATGTGATGAGAGGACAGAAACAGGAAACTCTTGGAATGATTGAAGGAAAACATAGCAGGGGAAAACAGCGAGAAAAGATGTTGAATGGACTAACAAAGTGGCTAAATATAGGATTAGTGACAGACGCATAGTAAAATTAACGAGAGATCAAGATGCATCGAAGGTTATGATGGCCTACACTAAAGGGGACTCCTTAAACCATGTGGTCCCTGCTCTTTTGTTTACATGACAGCCATATTGGATATGATATTGCAAAAAAGCATAACCAATTGAATAACACAAGTTCTTTATTTTTTATTTTATTTTTTTCTTTAATCGATAGAGTACTCAAGACTTGTCTGAGTATTCAGTAATGATCCGATTGACCCATTATCCAATATGACTGCCATTTAAACAAAGGAGTTGGGACAGCACAAAAGTGCAGAGCAACATGATGAGCTACTTATATTTTCCTGGTTATCTCTAAACATGCCTATCACAATGAATTTGACATGAATTTGTGGATACAATAATGGAAGTACTTCCGAATGTGTACGGTACCTCTGTTATACTAAAGAGAGTTTCATTTGATTAGGCTAGAATATTTGCACTCATTAATGCAGGTATAAAGGTATTATTGCAGTTATCGGCCCAACTCACTTTAAGTTATAAAATTGTATTTTTCGTAATGAATTTGATATAAATGCTGAACACGAATATGAAGGTTTTATTCGTCACAAATAAATACTTTTTAAGATATAAGAATTTTTGTGTTGCTCTAAAATCATATTTAACTACAAGTTTCGAATTCGTTGAGAAACGTTTAATTCTAAGCCTAACGTGAGTTGCGCCGACATCTGCAAATTTACCAGGCAGTGTAAATCATTTTCTAACAATGAATTAGAAATTTAAAAATATTGCATCATAACTGAATATGCTTAACCAAAGTGCCCAATCGGAAGTCCTACCTCGACAATAATTAAAAGTGGCTCATATGCTAAGGTTAGTAACGTTTGTTCTAATGTGTTAATTGCAGTCGGCTGAAATGTTTAACAACTGAGATTATAAAAGTTTGCCATACAAACATAAGGTTTTATGTCATCTATTACATTTACAATTTTAAGATCTAATGCAGGAGTACCAATGGGATCATTTGCTTCTTAGTCTAAATAATCTAGTCATGATTTAATTATTGTTACTTTATATCAGGTGTGGAAAATTCACAAGGCCGTATGACGACAAGAGAAAAAAAATTGTTCAGAACCCAACTTTCGATTTGTCACACCTGAAACATTTTTATTTATAGGAACTACGTCACCTCCTCTTAGCGTTATATTTGTCGACCATGTGTAGCTTCAGGCGGAAAGCGGCGAATGTAAACAACTCAGAAATCAGCAGACGATTTTAATCCTTGCTTTAGCAAAGAGTGTAGGCCGTTCTAATGTCTTTATATTTTATTTATTCACCCTGATATTTTCTTAAGTCCACATGGAATCAGCCAACAAAGGAGATTTTTATTATCCAATTAATCCATGCACAGATCTAGATCTCAATTTTTGTCCCCGAGATATGGATTGATACAGTTCTACTTCTAGGATGTACACTAGAATAGATCTATTCTTGATCATAGCTCTAAATATTTGGTCATTGGAGATCTAAATCTAGTTCTAGATAACATTACAGAAAGCCGTTAAATAAATTAAATCTATTTAACCCGTAAGATGCACATTATGACTCAAAAGAGCTTGATAGATCTAGATCCAGATCTTTTTTAAATATACTAATTTACAATGATCTTAATTAAAAATTTGGGTAGAGCATCAGACCTAGAAAGAGATCTTTATTAGATTAAGACTAGAAAAACTTAACTGGATCCAGCACCTGCCCTATATTCTTCTTGATCAAAAAATGGAGATCAATACCCGTGCTAAACTTGCAATGTGAGATTAAAGGTGAGTTTGGATTCTGGCTATGACCTAGACTAGTAGAGTTTTGCAGACTAGATCACGAAATTTAGACCTCTCGATACATTTTTTGCCTTTATTTAACTCAAAAACATAACAATAATTGTATAAGAAGCATAAATTGATTTTAAACAAATTTCAGGCCTGATTTTTTTTTTGTGCTTAAGATAGCCTTAAAATTTTTTGTTCTTGTTTTAAATATATTGTTGAGAAACCACAAAAAATGATTTATTCCAAGCTGTCGAACAGTATGCTCAGTTTAAATAATCTGAAATTCTGCAAAGGATGGGATGTTGACTACCCACTTGGCACTTTTCAAATAATGCTTGATTGATATTCAGTCATACTTTGTCATTCAATTTATGCTAATGCTATTACAGTAGAACATGAATATAGCGGCAGCCGCTGCAGCGGGACCATCCCTACAGTGGGACTTCACAGCGATCCCCTTTTTTTTCCTTATGTAAACTCTATTACCATTGCTTGGATTAAACGGGACAGGAAAAGTACTGAACATGGATATAGCGGGGGCGATTGAGCAGGTGTAAACAAGAGGAGCAGCGTTTTCTTTCTTTCTTTCTTTCCTTTTTTTTAAAGTAAGTCTCTCTTATCTCAGCTGGCTCAAGGGGAGTAAAGTTGGGGGGTGGGATGGGGCATAATCTGTAAGCGTGTGTGAGGGAGGGGTTGGTTATTAATTGTAGCCAGTGTAGGCGATCTCGAACTGATCAGTCAGCTGCGTGCAGCGCGGAGCGGCTGGCTAAGTGATGAGTGAGAGGCACTGAGACAAAGCCTGAACAAGAACGTAGACTAATGATAAGGTTTTATGAAGGAGGTGGGTGCAACAAGGTGTTGATTGCTGGTTATCGTGAAGTGGCTTTGGTTCCGACAATACTGATTGGTTTGTCGTTAGTGCTTACAGGTTTGGCGAAGTGTGTTGAAACGGTGATGTCTGAGAGAGTGACGGAGAACATGTATCGAACGCGTGGGTGGATATTTATAAATAGGGAGCGGGTTTAAAGTGGTGGTGGGTGTGTTTTAGAGACGCTAAGAGAAAGAAAGAAGAGGGAGAATTATCAACATGTGGTCAGACGTGTGTTCATATATTATACTCTTTCATTACGATCGTAGCTGTTCAACAAGCACACGCATCCTGTACTTTTAGTTCTACCGCAAGTGTAGTTCTAGTTTCACTTAATCTTCTAATTTACAGACTTATATTGCAAAAAAAAAAATATATAGATCAAAGTAAACCAAAAAGGTCAAGTCTAGGCTTAGGGGTCACGTTCATTTACTTTTAATGGACAAGGGAGATAATTTTGCATGTTTATTTTTAATTTTCGGTAAACTCCCTTTGTTTCTCTACAGCGGGACCATGCCTATAGCGGGATTTTTCTTCTGGAACGAAAAATCCCGCTGTAGTCATGTTCTACTGTAATACTAGTATTATTTAAAAAACAAACATTATTTAAAAAACAAGTTTTTTTTTTTTGATGAACAAAATAATTTGGACCTGTATTTTTTTGTGAAAAAAAAAACAACTTCATCTTCTATAATAATTTACTTCAAACATTCAAAATGCCTTATTTTTACTTTTTATATTTTTGGACTGAAACTTATGTCAGGTCTGAACTTCAAGTTCAATGTGAGTAAAAAGTAGGACATTTATATGGCCTGACGTGGGCAAATCTGCAGAGCAGATAACATGCTTACAGTTTAAGATATAAATGATAAGACTGATTTTTTAATTTGTTTCTTCATAATATTGAATAAACTACAAAAAAGTAGAGCAGCTAGCTCTAGAAACTATTCATGAAAATTGCCCCACTCTTCTCTCATTAGTATAAATAGGAGATGTTAAATAATTATAATTTAAAAATACTGCTGCCGAATTTTTTTAGTTTTAGTTTTCAACCAGATTTCACATTTTTGCATTATTTCAATCTCTTTTTATTCATAACCCACAAAAAATCATACCCTGATAAAAGATGTAGAGAAAATGTTATTGGCTCATTTTGTTTTTTAATATTGTTAATAACGCTCTTTGGGACTACTTTTTTTTTAAACTGTGTGCTTAACCCAGCCCAAAAGAAGGGTATTCATTTAAGTTTTGAATTTTCTTTTTTTGTTTTAAACTTTTATCTTACCATATAATCATATTTGATTATTAAGTTAAACCAATAAACACATGATCTTTTTCTACATAACTAGGAAGAATCTACTTGTATTCAAAATTTTATGAAGAAAAAAAAAAGGGGGTGGTCTGTTGGGGAGGTAAAAAAAATTCTCAGTGTTTGGACAATATTTCTTTTATTACTGGGATTACAATCAAGTTTGACTTTTATAACTTTCCTGAAAAGGAAACAAATGACGGTCTTGCAAAGTAGTAATCATTTTCATGCAACATTAGGAATGATAGAATCATCTTTCCCAATTCCAAAGAAAAAAAAAAGAAGACCTTACGGACCATAGCAAAAGCTTCAGTTTTGAATTAAAAACTACATCGAATATGTCGCACACACTTAAGTGTACACCATTAATTGTTGGGAATTTCAAAAACTCCAACTTAGGGGCATGAGATAGTGAGCTATATCAATGCACATAAATAAACTTTTCTTGTGGTTATATTAATTTGGTACACTTCAAATTTCACTCAAATAGGAAGTAAAGAGTGAAAATTTGATCACTTTGACACACCTCCTTTTGAGACAGTTAGACAGAGTTATGTACACAAGCAAATTCAGCTGATGAATAAAAATCTAATTGAAACTACTTACAAAATAACCTAAAAACATTGTGACAGAGTGAGAAGGAATCCAATTTTTTTTATTCTTAAGCATCTATTCGACATCTCAACACAGTTTATACATGTACTAAAAGATCAAATTTGATTTGGCAGTTTGTTAGTAATAGACTACTCCTCTATTTTTATGGACCCATTTTTGAGCACTCTTTGACTTTCACATTGTGGAGGAATCATTGATAAAGATATCACACAACCATCTAAATAAAATTCCACATGATACATGTATTCATGTTTATTTTTTTTTTCAGTAGGAAGTGCATTACCAAGGAAAAGAGGAAAGCCAGCCAAAATTCAGAAAGAGAGAGAGAGAGAGTGGATGGTCCATGGCAGCCCTATAAGTTTGGATAACTTTGTGGCAATAATATGAGAAAACCGAGCTAACCTCATCATGGTAAGTATAATTATATCAACATGTATTAATGTATTCTTTCTCCACTGTGCTTCAAAATGTATTATAGGCACCTATAAACCTATACTCTTTACTCTCTCTACATACAACCTCTTTTATAATTTCCAAGTGTTTTTGATTATTACCAGGACACAGACATTATTATTTTTAAATTGTACCATTCCTTTGTAATAAATAAATAAATAAATAAAACCTAACTTCATTTAAAATAAATAAATCTTCTGTAAGTAAAAAGAGAACTGATGGTTTAACTTGGTTCTTTCCAATTCAGCACAAGAAATATTGTACATGGTACATCATAACATGTATTTTGTTTTTCTTCTACAAGGATCATTGGATTATTTAACCTTACTTTTTTTTAGAACTTCACTTTTTGTAGATCTATAGCAATTTAAATACCACTACATTTAGAATATTATGTTTTTCAACTCTCACAAAGGAAGTGTTAGGTATCCATAAATATTTGTTATAGTTAAAACATGATATAAGGTAAAATAAGATAATTTTATCAATCCAACAAATGGAAATTAAAAATGACATGCTCTCAGGACATCAATATAATAATTACATAGATTTTCTAGTATCACAGTATACAGGTAATATAAATTTATGGAGATATAAATTTATACATGTATAAGGAGGTATTGAAAAGTGATAAGAAAAAAACTTGTAAGTAAAGAAAAGGGGAGCATATCATTTTTGGTGTTTCTAGAATTACAACATCAGACTGAAAAACAAAGGTAAATGCATAATTATAATTATGATTCAGTCATTCTTTTAGCCTCCTCATGAAATAAGATGATAGATGTTGGAAAGAATGAGTTTAGGTGTCTATTTATCGGTGTCTTTGGGACTGTACCGATCACTACGTGTAAGTACAAAACATTTACCCATAATATTAAATTTATATTGCATGGGCTCATAACTCGCAAATACATGCAACCGATAAAATTATTTGAAAAAAGAAATATCCCCTTCCTGCATTGGAAATAATATTCTCATGATATTTAACTATTGACTGATTTTTTTCAGACAGGACTGGGGCAGACTTTGAGGGCTGGTTTCTCACCAGCAACATGGACCTGATTCATGCTGACAAGTTTAAAATAAAGTCTTCAATGTTGTCTGGCACTTTTGCAACAACAATAATTTTCAAAGCATGAAAGAAAGAATTGGAGAGAACATTGAAATATTAATCTTTCTTGGTATGGATGCAAACGACGGGGTGTATGTGAAACCTTTCAATTAGTGGGGCAGTCATCATTTATTACTTTTATTATGTTATCCAATAATACGTTTAAAAAAAAGTGTGAGTACAAAGTAAATTACCAAATGAGAAAGTGTTGTTTGTGCTCCCTGTGCCCATATTCTATTTTAATGAATCTTAAAACATTAAAAATTAAAACTAAAATAAACCAATAACAATATGCCATGAAACATTCAAGAATGAAGAGGAATATGAATGTGAAACTGAAATATATTGATTTAAAAATCATGTTTGGCAGAGTATGTGTGCAAGGGAACTGCAATACCAACAAGCAACAAAGCTGTCTGTATTATTTATCATTATGTTATAGTCCACGTAAAAAAAGTGAAGGCTCTAAGCCTAAAAGGCATAGAAAAAAACCAGTGCAGTGGCGAAGTAGATAACATTGTTCTTCTTTATTGAAAATGAGTAGTGATATTATATATAAAAAAAAAATCTCGTAACAATAGACTACTGCATAGATCACAATGGATCGTTCAATCGATTTTGTCCACCTAAGCGATGCAGAAGAAACAAGATCTGATGTTGCATAAAGCCAGCTAAGGTATTGGATATAATAACATAAATGTAATTTCAAAAATTGAAACAGATAATCTAATTATACAGAAGGATATAAAGCAATGCAATATTTATAAAGAATTCAAACTTAGGGATGAAAAGTTAAGTGTAGATATTACACAAAATGGCTAAGAAGAAAAACAAAATTCCAGCATAATTTTGCAAACCGCAATATGAAAAGCATAGAAGTTGATGATTTTTTATTGTGCGTATAAAAAGAAAATCCTAGAGGAAATTGATGTTAAATCATGTTTCTGAAATTATATGTTATGAATCCACTAATTAAACAACCCTATATAACTTCCTTTTAGTGACTGTACTGATGGCGGATATATCAATAAATAATCTCTATTATATGGACCATGTCAAACAGAATAGATTTAATTGGGTTGGATATTTTAATAAATAAACTAAAAAATGATGTGAAACAGATTTATGTGTTACTGTAATGCATCTATATCTGATATGGCAGATATGTTCTATATACTTGATGGGCATCTTTTAATAGCCCATTCAAGGGTCTTCATTGTTTGTAGCAAATTAAAAGCAATTGAAAAAATAGCATAAGTTTGAATAAATAATACCGAACAAAAGGGGATATAATGAATATAATGTAGATGGAACTGTTCAGATTTACTTTGAAGAAATATGCTGTACATAATGGAATATCGATATCAGAGTAGAAATTGAGGCACTAAATATTTTTTAAGTGTTACATTGAAAAAAAAATGACACTAATTGTCTCAAATGCCCTGTCTGGAACAGACATCGGCGATCATGATTCTCCACCTGTCCCTATCTTCCGTCATCCATCATGATTTTTGCTTGGGATTGTACAGCAGTACAATTTCCCGTTGCCTTCTGCCGGTTTGTCTACAGTTTACTCTGGTAGCCTTTAGTGTTCCAACACTGACCTGCAAGGCAGCAGGGATCATGCAGATGGCTGTTGACTGTACTTCAGTTCTTCCACCCTCGGGCTCTGCACAGTCCCCATGACACAGGTTGTACTGGTTTACTTGTTTACCAGTAGCGGGATACCCTGACCTGACACTAATTATAAACCTTATAACATTGATACTAATGATAGAACAAGAATGAAAGCAGTGCAGAAAACAAAAGGCATCATTTAATTGCCAAAACAATAGAAATATTTAAACAGTATATTTCATGGCTTGTAAAATGTATACATTCAATGGAATGTAGCTGTAATAAGACAGCGAGAGCCTATGAGATGAAAGTTAAGAGAATTAAGTCTGCTTCTGATCAACTATTTAAATTTCAACTTTTCAATTTGATGCTTTTATGTGAGCGATATGTGGACCCAAGGGTGCAACTAGCCGATTTTGGAAAGGAGGACCTCGGGATAGTAACAATAATTCTAATCCAGGTTAATTCGAGGGACTTGTGGGATTGGCTGACAGTTAGAAAAATAGCATTATATGAAAGAATATATTTGTGAACTTCTCTTCCTATATTTTTAGTTAAATAACTTTGTACAGTGCTATCTTTATTTACTTACATGTATCTTTGTGTAAGGCACCATGTAGCGATGTATTTTCTGGCTTTATTTTTACTTCAAATTTCAAAGAGGGTTAGAACGAAAGAGAGAGCATAAGCATACAATGACAATATATATATATATATATATATATATATATATATAGTAGTCAGTTGAAATTTGAATTCTCATTATTCATTGCTCGATAATTCAGGCTAGCTTTCTTTAGTCCCAGTTAACATTATCCGATTGACTGAAATAAGATATTTTGAACCAAGCTCCCAAGCTTTTCAATTCTTACCAAATGCTTGATAACCTTTGACCTTTGTTACTCGTGTCTTTTGTTCAAACCTGCTCGTGTTGTTTATTCTTACTATAATACTTTAGTTATGACCAACTCTTGAGCCTAATTATTATTCTACACAGCAAATCACTTATTCTATTTGTGTGTGTGTGTGTGTGTGCCCTATGCTGAGGTTTCTATGCTTGCTGTATGCCAGTTGGCCTGAGGTGAGCACCGAGCAAGATCCACTTGGTTTGAGTGAATTAATAAAAGTCTACTACTAGTACTGCGCACATCAGTAAGGATTCTGATGACATTTGAATCTGCTTTTTGATTTACTTTAGACGGCATGAGAACAATAAACCATTCCATCTTTTAGCATGGGTCCTGATACTTGCACATTGTGTGAGATCAAGTTAACTGGTGTGCTTTTTTTTTTCCCTCTGAACCTGGAAATCATACAAACGGTATAATTGTAAGAAAAAACACGTCATGGCTATGGTGGTAGTAGTAGCAGCAGCAGTGGGTGGAGGAGTAGAAGAAGAAGAACAGTGATACTAATAGGAATCATAACCGTTACACTTACAGTCAATCAGTTAGGTGCCCTGCTCTATATTACTTAAATATATTAAAATTTAAGTTGTTCTTGTTATAAATATTTCATTATATAAGCCCCTAGTTTTAAATGTTACAAAACTTAAAACCATTTCTAAAGAAACTCAAGTTTCAGGTATGTACATTGTCGATTTTATTCGAGACGCGAATAATACAAGCCTTTTCAGTTGAATATTGCTCACCCGATCGGCTGGTCATTCAGCACACTGTTACGATGACGTTTGTTTATAGCTATCTAGAGCAACTCCTTCACAGTCAAAACAACTTCGTTCTCAATCTAACATGGAGAGGACGTGTTTTTCTTACAGTGTGAATTTATATACTTTTGTATTAATTTTAAAATGGCTTTATGTATTGAGGATTTTTTTTAATGCTGAAACTGGTTTTAATGAAGCAAGTTTTTCTTGGTGTAATGACAAGTTATAAATTTGCATATTAGAAGAAGCACAAGAATAATATGCATGAATCAACAAAATCTCAGCCTAGCGAAAATAATTAGGTCAACGTTCATGCTTGAACACTGGGCTAGTTTTAGATTGAAAAACTTGCCCTAGTTTTGGACACTGTCTAAGTGTCTTGTTCTAGGTTTAGGTAAAGCCATTGGTCATACATAGAGGAAACAAACACGGCCCAACATAGCTCCTCGATCCATAGGCTACCTATCAAGTGACAGCCGTTTCGGACTTTCGATCCAGAAAAAATTTTATCTGAATGGTGGACACTTGAATAAATCGATACTCTATAGCCACACTGATGAGTCGTAATACGACGAAACACATCCTAGAATGTGTCTGTGGATGAGTGAAAAAAAAATTATTGTTCCTTTATGCAAAAATTTCCCCATAAAAAATGATTGATAATTAATCTTCATTGGGAGACGGAATTCCTCCATCCTCCCAAATTCATAATAGGTTTAATCGTAGATAAATAAAAACGTTTGTTCAGTTTTATTTTTTTTTTTTTTTTTGTATTATTAGATAGATTTTCTAAAAATGTTCAATTTCACTTTTTTTCTAAACCTGTAAAGTGTGTTCTATTTAGATAATTACTAAGATCTGATGAGATTATATTAGCTCTTTAAACAAAGAATTTTGTGCAATTCTTATTATAAACCATCTTTATATAAATTGTATCTGATTATTTCATATACAATATATTTCAAATTTGATAAATATCTAGTCTTTATTTAGCTCAGGTTTCACCCCCCCCCCCTTATTAATCTTTCTTTTTTTTTGTGATTGCTTTTCAAAGGTAAAACGTGGGACCTTGTCTGAATCCTCAAAGCTTTCTTATCATCCAGTTACTATTTCTCTTGAAAACGCTTTTAAAGAGAACAGGGAAAATATGTTGACTGTAGTAAAAAACCTAATTAATGAATGTTTTGAAAAAATGTGAATTATCAATTGTGCTTTATTGTAATGCAATGTAAGCTGAAAGTCAAACAGATTAAAGTTCATTTAACAAGCAATGCTCTTATATGTATTATCTCTTTTAATGAAAATGTCATATTCGTTTATATCATATACACAAGTTCCATTGACGTTATTTTTAAAAGACTGTATTATGGGCCTTTTTTTGGAAACAATGTATATTATAAAATTATTTCTTTTTATATTTTTATAATTTTGATTTCTCTGAATAAACTCAGATAACTCTTTTTTTTTTTTATCTATCTTTGTTATTTTTGATAATGTTCCTGTTTTTAATACCTCCCACATTCAATACATTGAGAGTTTAAACCCAAAGCTGTATGTGTTTATGGTATTCATCAAGTGATTTCAATTCATTCCAATTTGCACAGAGTTTAAGATCCGTCATTTTTATACCAAAGAAATATTTAACTCCATTTAAAGTAATAGAAACATAAACTCTGTTACTGAATCGATAATGCGTAGATGGTATGTGTTGGGAACATAACATGGAATAGCCAACTGCCACGTATATGGTGAATCAATATTGAATAATTAAATAGGGATGAGAAAAATCTCTATACTTCTATCTCTATAAACAAGCATAATAAAAAATATCATTAGAATAGAATAGAAAAATTAGAATTCAAAATAAAAAAAAAATATCAAAACGGTAGAATCGATTTCGATTTTTTATTTCTCTATACTAATACCATATCAATGCTGTAGAATCAAAATGATCTCTATAAATCGTCAAAATAATACCATATTATCAAAATATAATCGAATTTGAGACCGGAGTAAAAAGTGCCCTTATATATCCTTTTCATAACATTTTTTTTTTCGATTTTTTTAGTAATATTCATAATATTCCTCTTGGCTATCAGAACTGTCCATAGCATTATTTATAGAAATTTTATATTTCCACTCCCTTTAGTAAGACACTCTGCTTCCACTGTTATAGCTAATCTTGGTTTACCCAAGCAGGATATAGCTGGTAACACTCAGCGGCTGCATATATTGAATTTTATAATTACATGTTCTCTTAATATAACAAAAATGACACGATTTTGGGGGGGCTTTGAGTAAGTGGGCAACAAACTTTTTAACTGGAGTTGGAACAAATTTTTACGTTAGGACTGATGACTCGAAGAAGATCGAGATAGAGATAGAGATAAAAGATCTGGGACGGGCTAAGAAGATAATATTTATTGTGAAATATGAGGAAAGAGAAATAGGCTGGTATATGGTCACTAACGCCAACCGGCACGACACTCCATGACGGTTTCTAAGAGGAAAAAAAATAGAAAATTGGGTTTTAAGATAATATCTTAAAAGAAAAATATACGAATAAAACATTCATTATTAGTGCTCGCTGGATAACCTAATTTCGACTGGAAGGTTTGAAATTGTAAAACTTTAGACCTTGATATTTTTGTAATTAGCTTAATTCGTGTTCTTGGTCTACCTAGATCTATATCAGGATTGAATTGTTGTTGAAACAATAAGAGATCGGCCGCCATCCTTTATGATTTAGGTATGGCGGACCATTCATGGGCCCAGGAGGCTATGGAAATCACTCTAGAGGATTTTATAGACAATCAAGAGTTTGACAAAAATGAAATTGTAATAACTGTTATAGGAAAGAGAGCTATAAATAGAACAAATTACATATGGCCGCCGGGGAATCCAATTTAGATTTTTCTATCTCTATAAATGGGATAATAATATGGCCGCCTGGGAATACAAATCTAGTTCTAAATATCTAATTCTAAAGTTTCTATCTCTAAAAAAAAGGCATTATTTCAATATGGCCACCGGGGAATCTAATTTTTCGAGCTTATTAAATAGCATAAATCAATATGGCCGCCGTGGAATCAATTTCTAATTTGTCTATCTCTATCAATAGCATAATTTATCTCTCTATAAATAGCATAATTCCAATATGGCCGCCGCTTCATTCTAATTTTTCCTTCTCTATAAATAGCATAATTTCAATAAGGGCGCCGGGAAATTTTAAGTTTTCAATCTCTATAAATAGCATAATTTCAATACGGCCGCCGGTTGTTTTTATTTTTTCCATCACTATAAATAACATAATTTCAATATGGCCGCCGGTTAATTTTACTTTTTCCATCACTGCAAATAGCATAATTTCGATATGTCTACCGGGGAATTCTAAATTTTCGATCTCTATAAATAGCATAATTCCAATATAGCCGACAGTTAATTCTAATTTTACGATCTCTATAAATAGCATAATTTCAATATGGCCGCCGAAGAATTATAAAATTTCGACCTCTATAAATAGCATAATTTCAGTATGGCCGCCGAAGAATTATAAAATTTCGACCTCTATAAATAGCATAATTTCAGTATGGCCGCCGGTTTATTCGCATTTGGCGATCTCTATGAATAGCATAATTTCAATATGGGCGATGATTAATTCTATTTCTTCCATCACCTTAAATTGCATAATTTCAATATGGCCGCCGGTTAGTTTTATTTTTTCCATCTCTATAAACAGTATAATTTTCGAACTCTCTAAATAGTATGATTTTAATATGGCCGCCGGGGAATTCTTAATTTCTGATCTCTATAAATAGCACAATTCCAATATGGCCGACGTTTAATTCTATTTTTATCTTCTCTATAAATAGCATAATTTCTATGTGGCTGCCGGGGAATTCTTAATTTCCGAACTCTATAAATAGTATAATTTTAATATGGCCGCCGGGGAATTCTATTTTTTCCATCGCTATGAGTAGCATAATTTCAATATGGCCGCCGTTTAATTTTATTTTTTTCCATTTCTATAACTACCATTATTTCAATATGGCCCCAGGGGAATCGAATTCTAATGTTTCGATATCTCTAAATAGCCTAATTTTAATATGGCCGCTGGGTAATCGAATTCTAGTGTTTCTTTATCTATATTATGTAGCATGATTTCAATATGGCCGCCGGGGATTTGAGTTCTAATGGTTCGATCTTTATAAATAGCCTTATTTAAATATGGCCGCCAGGGAATTCTAATTTTTTTCCTCTACATATAGCATATTTTCGATATGTCCGCCGGGGAATTCTTATTTTCTATCTCTTTAACTAGTATTATTTCAATATAGCCACCGGGAAATCGAATTCTTGTATTTCGATCTCAATAAATAGCATAATTTTAATTTGGCCGCCGGGTCATTGAATTCTTATTTTGCCATCTCTATAGACCTAAATAGCATAATTTCAATATGGCTGCCGGGGAATCGGATTCTAACTTGTCTATCTCCATAAAGAGCATAATTTCAATATGGCTGACGGGAAATCGAATTTTTTTTTCTCTATCTTAACAAATAGGAAATTGCCACTGTGAAATCTAACTCTCCTGTTTTCAACTCTATAAATAGCTTAATTTCAATTTGGTCACCGGAGAATCGAATTCTAATTTTTCGATTTCTATCAATAGAATAATTTCAAAATTGCCGCCTAGGAATTGAATTCTAATTGTCCAACCTCTAATAGCATAATTTCAAAATGGCCGCCGGGAAATCGATTTCTAGTATTTCTATCTCTATAAATAGCCTATAATCAATATCGTTACTGTGGAATCGTATTCTAGTGTTTGTATCTTTATAAATAGCATAGTTTCAATATGGCCGCTTGGGAATTGTTAATATTTTGTCCGCTTTGTTTTTTTCGTTTAACTTTCCTCACGGTTTTTGACACGAAAATGTACTTTGGCGATATTAAGTCTAGACTCAACCTCCGACCACTTATTTTTGGGGGCTTTAAGATTATTTTTTAACCCAACTGAATTCCTCGCCATAGTTTAAAAAAAAAAAAAAAAAGAGTTAGTTTTTTTTAGACATGTATTAGATTTTGGTAGATTCAAACATCTAGGTGTATTTGACGGGAAAATCTTATGTTAAGTTAGGAATTTTTAAAACACCCGTAAGACATAATCAACTATTTTTTTTTTCAGTATAAAAGCATTGGAACCCATGGCTGCACTTCTTCCAATGTCTCAGGAGAGAAAAGTAACCTTTGACGCATTCTTAATATGATTTTGCAGTGTAGTTTCCGTTAGATTTATTTCATGATAAATTTTCACGGTCGACTTTAGTATCCATTTCATAGTTTGGAAGTCTGTAAAATAAAAACCAATTGATCAATGAAAATAAAATTTTGCATGTCAGTTGAGTATTTACATTCTAATCAATGTGCCATATTATAAAGAGAACTGTACTTTTAGATATAACGTTATTGCTCAAGTACTGCAGTGACGTATACATATATGCCTTATTTGGCATAGAATTACATTAAACTTTAAAATTCCGGAGTGATTGTACTAAGTATCTAGCTATTGGACTCTCAAACGTTCAGTATGAACACCTACTATCATAATCAATACCAATGGGTGGCTTGACTAAAACTATGATACCAGATTCTAGATAGGCTTGAGTAGACTACTAGTTTTTGTTCTTGCGCAAGCCACCACGCCCTTTGCTTGCAGACTTGTCTGGAATTTTCTTTCGTAAACTACTTGAGGCGACATACATGTTCATGTTTTGGTTTTACTAGCTACTGATTCAACATCCGGCGTTGAACAATCATGGAGGAACCCATACAATTTCTGCAGTTCATTCTCTGTATGTTTTTATTCAACTGGAATTCCTTTGCTTGCGGATCTGATGTTGACGACATAAATGACCGGGCCGAGTTTAAAATTGAAGGAAAAGTATTTGTGGCCGCCAAAGACAAAGAATGGACTTTAAATTCAAGAGTTTTGGTCGACGGAGGTGAATACTTGGGATTTGTAAGGTAAGCAATTGAGAGTATTTTCCCACACTTTCTTTTTAGTGACGATTTACATCTAGATCTAAATCCCAGTAATTCTAATTAAAAGAGTTTCATCGATTTTGCAAAGGTTTCTAACTGATAAAAAACATTTTAACTAGATATCTAGATTTATAGTTAGACGTAAAAAAAAAGTCAGGCCTAGAGATCTAGAATCTAGATCTAGACTACTCTAGATCTAGCCTAGATCTAAATTCTAGTACAGTAGTAGACCCACCATTACTTTGCGATCCATTGAACTTTAAAAACTCTTTCTCTTTCACTATTATCAGCCTTAAAATATGTTTTAACTTGTAAGGCAATAAATCCATAGGCTATGGGTAGAAAAAAATGTTGTTATTTTTTATTATGAACATGACTGTAGTGGAAAACAAAACAAAATCTATAACAATATGATTTGCAGGAAATTTCTCTAACCTTGCAAACAGTTTTAAGGCGAACTGAAATCCTCTCAGAATTTTAGCCAATATGAAACTGCTCTAACAGACAATGAAGTGAAAAAATTTAGATCTCTAGATGCTATTTTACTTTTATTTGTGATTTTGGAGGAGCCAGATCTATTCAGGTATAATAAGCTTCGTAAACTTATAATTTCAGGGTTAAGACTTGGCTTTTAAACCAATCTGGTATAAAGCCTAGTGGGTACGACTTCCGAATGGTTACTTTGGTTTGGTATATTACGATATATATAGGGTGATGCTGTAATTTTTTTGTTGGATTGGAAATTGATTGTTACTGTTAGAATATAGCCTATACACTTACTTGAGGCATTAATAAGTTCTATATATGGAAAATAGGGCCTATTAGTATTAGCCATAAATATTAATTGAAAATTTGAAGGGAGAGAACAGTTCTCTTTAGTATTGTGATTAAGGTACTGTGCCCATTTAGAAGTCCTTCAGCCTTCTGTTGCTGCACTTTAAAATTCACTCTAGATCTCTATCTTGGCAAAGGTAAAAATAAAATATATGTACAAAATACAACTCTGCAATCATTTCCCAATGAAAGCAAGGCAATCTTTCATCCATATTTTAATGTAAAACGTTGAAGTCTCGTTTGTGAAAACTGCTATTAAGTGTAAGAAAACCTGAGTTCATATAAGCTAATGAATAAATTATTTATTACTCATACGTATGCACCACTTCAGTGTGTTTAAACTTTAAGGAGCAAAGTTAACATTTCAGCTATTCCGAATTTTTGCTAAATTTGATTCTGTCAGGAAAGAAGGAAACTCACAATAGTGATATTCAGGATATTTTATAAATAAATTTCAACTGAAGTTGTCATGTGCAATCTTATCAGGTATATCTGTCGTGGAAAAAAAAACCAGGTATATCTGTTGTGGAAAAAAAAAACTGTAAAGTATTTTTTTTTAAATTTACATTAATTTAAAATATTTATTAAATTTGAATTTATAGCTTTTTCTGTTTTCAATAATTTTCTTAAAGAAGATTTTTCTAGGAAATAGGGTGGGAGTATGTGATCTAAATTATAAATTATTTTTTCACGCGATTCAGTATTCACATGTATTATAAATGTTAAATCTTAAGTTTTATTACAATCACAGTGATATAATGTTTTGAAATTCTTTAAAGATGCTTTTTGTTTATAATTTGGTGTCAATTCTTTCCCTCCCCAGATCTGATGGCACATTTGTTGTCCATGGAGTACCCTCAGGTTCATATATTGTAGAAATAGCAAATCCCAATGTCTTGTTTGAAGCTTTAAGAGTAGATATAACATCAAAAGGAAAAATGAGGGCACGAAGAGTAAATTTTCTTCAGCCAAATCAAGTGAAACAGGCTTCATATCCCTTGGAGTTTCGAGAACGTGGAAAGCCAAATTATTTCCACAAAAGAGAACAATGGAGGATCACAGACTTTTTATTCAACCCTATGGTGAGTATTTTTAATTTTTTTTTTTTAAAATGCTTTGCTTTCCGCTTCCATATAGCTGTGTTTTATCACATTTGTGATAAATCTTACATCAAATGTGTTAAATCATGGGTTGCCTGTCACTGTGGCCTATTTTTTTTCAATAATTTTCTTCTTTAAATGTGAAAAATGAGGGATACTGTGATACAGGAGCATAAATCTCAATTCTTTTGGGTTTTTAGGATGGTATTGATTGACTTCTTGAGTTAAATTTGATTTATCTTTCCAGGTTGTATTTTAGATACAATGTATATATGGTACCAGTCCTTAAAATTAAATAAGGTAATTTGAATTGCATGTAAAGCAATTTTTAGCTTGACGTTTGCAGCAAATAGAGTTGGCAATGCGGTTACACAGATGTTTTGGAAAAAAACTTGATTTCATGTTTGATTCTTTTTTTTTTAATTATGTGTTTTGTTATTTTTGTTGCAGGTGTTGACCATGGTTGTACCCCTATTGCTTATCATGGTCCTGCCTAAGCTGATGAATGCAGCAGATGCAGATACTCAGAAGGTAAAAGAGTCCTGCAGTCTTTTTTTTTTTTTTTGTACATAACGAAAATAATAGCAAAAATACCTTATTAATATTGTTGAAAGTTTTATGTGCTTTGCAAAACATTCTTTTGATAGAAAAAATGTATTGTTGAAACTTCGATTGAATCAGGGTTTAAATTTGTTGTTCTTAATATATTTAATAAATTTATACATAAAGGATGAGAGGACTTGTAAATTATCTTAGAGTTAGAGTTGCTTGTGTTATTGTCTCAGCAGTAAAATTTAGGCAACTAGCAAGGTATCTCTAGGCCTCTTTGTATTTGTTTTTAATTGAAACACTGAAGCTGCTTACATACAAGAATAGATTCCTCCAATTCTTTGTTTAAAAACCATAGATTCAAGTACAGGAAACAGGCATTTAAAAATAAAATTCAAAGCATGGTCTTTCAGTATTCTCATTTTGTGGTATAGCATTTTGATGTTTCCCTTTCATTTCCTGGCCTGCATCATTGCCCCATTTCTACCCTGCAACTCCCTCCTTACCTTGGAACCACCTCCTCCTCCACCTACAGTCAACACTGCTTAACTCGATCTTCAGGGGACATAAATAATAACATCGACTTATGTGAAAAATCTATTTAAGTAAATCAATGATTTTCTCCCATATATATATATATATATATATATCTTTACTATTCACTATTGTCCTATTAGTTCAATTATCCAATTGAGCTTTTGGGTTATAGAATTGATAGTGGGCAATCAATCTGTTTCTGGTGCTAGACCTATCTTGCTATTGGATTCTGATAAAGTTTAATCTTGTCTATAGCAATCAGTACGCAAAAATGTATCTCAATAATAAAGCCGATTGTCCCAATCCAAGCACTGCAGCTGGGGAGAGATAGGATTGTTCAATCAACCAATCACATTTCATGGAGGAAGCAGATCTAGCCTACAAACACAATGCATGCAAAATGTAAATCTAATTTAATAACGCCGATCTTCTAGGCCTAGCCCAAAAGCCCAGGAAATATGGGATGGGAGAAGTGTTCATTCATTAATTATAGTATATGGAGAATGTAGATCTAAACAATAACATCGACTTTTCCAGCCTAGCTCTACAGCCGAGGAGAGATTGAATGGATGAGCAGTGTTCAATTGAACAGTTTGTTTAATTTCAGAAGAGATTGGTTTAGCCAACACACAAAATGCATGCAAAAGATAATGAGAAATAACACAGATTATCCTACTTCTCAATCAACCAATCATAGGGGAGACCATGTCTAGCCTACACACAATGCACAGCATCTCTAGCCTAGCTCTAGCCAGTATTTCGTCATTATTTACACCCACATATATAAATTTATGCGTTTTGTTGAACTTTTTGGCCATAATGATTGTTGAACCAAAGATCTATAGAACGATAGTTGTCCCAGCAGCTTTGTTGTTAGGTCTAGATATGAATTCAGCCAGCCTCCCAGGTTATGCAAAGACAACACACATTGTATTTGTCCTGTCAGCACTTGACAACTTGCCGGTGCATTGTCTAACGCTTACTGACGGATGAGTCGGAGGATCGAGAGGAAATTTGTTTTTATTGGTTAAAAGAAGTGACAACAATGACGATTTTGATTCCACCAACCCAAAAAAGATTGACTTACCTGAAAATCGAGCTCTGTGCAAGAGCTTATAAAAATACTATAAGTAGGGATAGGGACCCAACAGAAAGATCTACTTGAGTGAAAATGGACGTAAGCGACATTGACTTAAGCGGTGTCCACTGTATTTCTTATCTATTCTTCTCCTGCCCAGATTTCCTTGATTTTTTTTGTAATATGAAGATATCCTTTGAGACATTTATTAAAACTTATCCTCCTTGTATATTTTCTTTTGAATTACCAGGAGATGCAGAACCAAATGAATGCCCTAAATAGCCGCCCAAATGTTCCAGATGCTTCAGAAATCTTGTCCAGTTTTTTCTCAGGAGGATCCCAGCCAAAAAAAGCTGTGAAAGCAAAACCAGTGTCAGCAAGCAAACGCAAATGAGGATGCCTGTGCTCATTGCAATACGTGAATGAGGGGGTGTATGATCTTACAGGTTGGGTTCATTTGTGAATGATGTGCAATCATGTTGAGGCAGACAGGCAGGTGTATGAGTGTAGCAGTAATTGAGAATGGAAATTTTTTCGTGTGTGGTTGCACCTTACTTTCTTCCATCTTCGACTTTATAGATTGTAACTTTAGTGTGCTAAACAATTCATCTAGGCTTAGTAGTTCAATACCTTTTTGCTTTTTTGAGCTGCACAAGGCACTATATTTTAGTGTTTCCAGTGATTATAAGGTACACTTTTGTTGTGTATTACCTGCTATTTTCTATGGCATGAAATGAAATAGCTTAGTGCTAGAGCAAAGCCATGAAGCTCTGACACTAATCTATATTAATACTTAGTACCATTATGCAGCTAGATTTTTTTTATTTCTAAAATGGGTATAAGCTTTTAGGTATTTAATTTTCCTTTACAAATTACCTTGGCTAACCTGAAATGATTTCTGCATATCCAAGAGTTTCATTGTAACAGTGTTCTATTGTATTTTATTTAGAGATTGTTGATCTGGGGCGGCATAAAATCAGAAAAAAAAAGTTATGGAAAAATATTTTAACACTTTTCAGAAAATTCAGCATGTCAGTCAGGTTCAGTATGTAGATTTTGAAATGTATATTATGTAAACTTCAAATTACTGCATGTTTTCTAACACCCACTTTCTTTTAACAAGATTTTATATAAAAAAATACTTATAGAGATAAAAAATTGAAAGGTATTGCAGGTCATGCTATTAAAGGGGAATGCCCATCAATTAAAAATGGATTAATAAAAAATAAAAAAAAATCACCAAAAAATTTGTAAATCATAATTTATATCTTTTACATCTAGTTAAGACTAGAAACAGGAGAAAAATAACAAAAAAATGCTAATTGATAGTTTTGCACTTCTAAGCACAGATTTGTGTAATTAGAAATATAATAAGCTTTGCATTGGTGAGTGAGTGTCAAAAGTTGCATTATAAATGTTGTCTCTGCAACTGGACGTAAAGGAAACTGCTGCTAGTGCGAATTAATTTGAAGATATTCTATATCAAAATCTTAGTAGATTAGCTATTGCTGCAAAAAGCCTTGTTTTGTAGAAAACAATTGATGCATTTTGATTGTATTAAATAATTATTCCTGAAAATAAGAGGACTTCAAAGTTTTCTGTTTGTGAATGTAAGTCCCACTTTCTAATTTATATTATTCAAGCTATATATTTGTTGGGTATGAAATGTAGGGGCATTTGATATAGTGGATGGCTGGTTAAAATTTTCATTATACTCAAGATGTCTTTTATATTCTTGATCTTAAGTACTAACTGGCTACTGGTAATTTATAATTGTTTTGATTTGTTTTGCAATAAATAGCAACATTGCAGTTAATCATGTAACTTGAAACATAATGAAATAGTGATCAGCAGCTCTAGGTTTTAAATTGATACCATATTATTATTATTATTACTATTATTATTATTATTATTATTATTATTATTATTATTATTATTGTATCATCATTATTATTATAATTATTATTTCTAATAATCTAATATCTCAAATAAAACAATGAGAGTGAGCTTTGATTATAATCAGATTCACCCTCTTGATTTTTATGTCTTCTTTTCCACATTGGTAGGCCAGCATGTTTTGTGAATTACTTTTTTTTTTATTAGAAGGATGGTTTCAACACAAACTTTTAAGTCTCTTGTGTTGAATTGCATTTGCTTGCATTGATGATTGAGTTGAGTGTATAAATTTAGCAATAAAAAGTGTCATTACAAAGCATAAAAAATGTAATTCTGTACAGTGGAAACCTCAAAAGCCGAAGTCTGATTATTCGAATTTCTCTTAAACGGCCTTTTGCAAGATGGTAGGTTTTTTTTTTCTCTTTGGCTTTGTTAGAATTGGATTCGTATTTCGAATTATTTCTGATTTGATTCTCTTAATTCGAAGTCAACACCACCTCATAAGGTATCACAAAAGTGCTACATGCATCTCTCAAGCAACAAGCCATCCTAATAACTGCCCAAGAAAGGCTGATCAGTGTGCTAACAAATCAAGAAGGGAGCAAATGCATGAACAATTAAGTGCCAGTAGCAAATCTGGACTGATACATATAGCAACGTGGGACGGGGGAAGGGGAGGGTTGTTCGTTGCAGGCTCAGTACACACTCACTCAATGAGTCTTAGACTCTGTTATACCCATTTTTTTAATTCGAATACTCTTAATTTGAAGATTTAATCCATTCCCATACAATTCAAATTATGAGGTTTCCACTGTACATCGTGTTGGTGTATTTCAAAAAGACTGGTTACACAGATAATTTTTTTTATCTCATCATTCTGAATTTCCTTGGCTCCGGCTCAATTTTGCTTAGACATAAGGTATACTGTGCCTCTAAAATAAACTTTCAAATATAAGGTTATGAAGCTAAAAGTGCAAGAGTATTTAGTACTCATTGTGAATGCATATAACTTAATGAAAAATGTTTTCTTTTTTATCAGCGAGACTTAAAGTCTTTTTGAAAGGTTTTGCATAGTCTAATTCTACTTTCATGCAAGGGACGCAAATTGAAAGTAGTAGATATTTTCACATTGTTTTCTATCATAGAGTGACAGAGCTGCGTTTACCCTAATTTAAAACAAGCATGTAAAGAATATTCGCAGTTAAAAATAATTTTGTACCTGGATATGCATTAGAGGTCACTTGTTTTATCAAAATTTTCAGATTTCAGGGCTTATTCTTTTTGTTTTTACTTTCTACAGTTAAATAAGTAGATAATTTTTAGGTTTGCAGATATATGTGTTTATTTGAATTTGCTGTAGCTTGTTAGTTCACATCATTGACAAAAAAATATGCACAAGCCATTTCAAGTCTCTAGCACTTTAGTAAGACTCTTACTCTTTAAAAGTCTCATGTATTTATATGCCCAGCTTGATTCTTTAGTAATATCACAGCTGTTGTTAGTACTGGTTTCAGCATGTAGTAACAGAAACGTACCTGTGTTCAAATTTTAAATTCTTTAACATTATTTAAGTTTCTGTCAAAGTATTCAAAACGCTGAAGTGATGAAGACAGCCTAGAAATACTGAAACTGCT
This sequence comes from Elysia crispata, assembly GCA_033675545.1. Classification (NCBI taxonomy): domain Eukaryota; kingdom Metazoa; phylum Mollusca; class Gastropoda; family Plakobranchidae; genus Elysia; species Elysia crispata. The sequence goes on from JAWDGP010006450.1 coordinate 283,241, forward strand.
GTTTTCTGCTATTACTTAGTATAAAAAAGATAGGCTTACAAGTTTTGTTTTTTTTTTCTTTTGGACTAGACACTGTTTATTTTTAATGGCACCATATGTTCCACTTTACAACCCCAGAGATAAAAGAGATCATTAGATGTAGATTGGAAAACTTTTGGTAAATACCTTCCAATTCAAGAATATAGTTGATTAGTCTTAAGCAATATTACATCACAAGTATTACTAAACATCTTACAAACTGTCAGCCTCATGAAATAAAACAGAACTAGCTTGTAAAATATCAAGGTTGGCATCTGTCTAATACAATTCATTAAATGTTGGTTTGTTAACATAGTTAGCTAGTAAGACTTGGTTGAAATTCTATTCACTCAAGCTTTTGTCAGTTATGATGAAATTGAAACTATACTGCACTTCTCTGCATGTTTATTTAAGGAAGCATTTCTTGGTAAAACATTTACTTGCAGCTTCAAGAATGGACTCGTAAATTTTTGAGTAGAAAAACAGATGGATCTTAAACAGTATAGGGAATGAAATGACCCATAAAAGTAAAGAGGGGTCAAAGAAGAGTGAGCAAGTGTAAGAGTAACTGTATTTGGCAAATTTTGAATAGGGAAATGATTCCTTTTTTTAGTAGCATATATATCTTCCACAGGCTTAGCTATAGTGCAACTGAAGATTTGTACACTCTATACATTGTATATATATGATAATTATTTTAATGTGTGAGTGTAATTTATAAAAGGAATGCACATTGTTTTTATGCCCCTTAGAATCGATAAAGGACGGCAGATGTGTATGCAAAATACATAGAGGTTTAAAAATGCACTGTGTTGTATGCCCAGAATGTTGTGTTTAGTTACCGATTGTTTATGATAAAACAGATACATTGTATAATTTATTATCTCCCAGGATATCTTCCTTCTTTTTTCCAAAAGCTTGCACTAAAGGAGTGAGGTTGGTGGTTGTGAGACAGAGTTTTATGTGTTAAGTTACATGGGTGTTTTATGATGGCAATAATAAATAAGGCAGTTGTCACAGTTCTTGTATTTGCTTCAGCAAGTTCCATTGCTTAAGAACATTTTAATTTAACTGGTGGTACTGGTATGTATGTGTTTGTGACCCACATGTTGTTTATACTAGGTAAATGCAACAACTGCCTCTGATTTTATGAAATGAATCAAATGAGTAAACAATGCTCATTTTGCTCTCCATGGGTTATGGTCCATTGAAAGCCTCAGAAGTTGTCATTACAATCAGATTTATTACAAATGAGGTGCCACAATATTGTGATGAACAGATTAATATAATAATAAGTTGTCCTCACTTTGGTGTATATTTTACATTTGAGTATGGTATTTTAAAATTGTTGATTCGTTTTTGTATATTTCTCTTTACTGACTTTGAAGATTTCATTCTCGTTCAGCACACATATTTCCGTTGTCTTTTTTTTCTCTGATCTATATCAATAAAATTGATTTGTAAAAGAAAGTAAGTTCTTTTGTTTTAGTTTTAAGTAAAATTGAATGTCTGTAAAGCAATGTCACTCAGAACAAAGTTCTTGGGAATGAATGATTCTGCTAACAGGTCAAACAACAAAATTAATGTCCTCAATTTTATTAGGGTGGCCATCATGATCTTAACTGTTTACTTAAGTTTTTTGGTTGAAACAGATCTACTGACACAAAGAGTGTTTTTTTACCTGAAAAGTTTTGAAGTTCTGCTGATTTGAAATAGCACCAGTATTATTAGCTGTATTTTGCAGATACTGAGATCGACTTAAGAAAACAGTAAACTACACAGTTATGACTAGACTACAAATCATTAATTTTTATGATGAGACTTGAGATAAAGATCCTTTGCCTGATCTGAAAGTAAAATGATCTTATTTGAGAATGCGTGACTTGAGTGTGTAGAAATAAGCTGAGTAATCCTTATGTAACAATAGTGACACAAGAACTAATAAGCCTAATTTATCTGTTTTGTATACATGTATTACTAGGATAAGTAATGCATTTCTATAAAGTTTATGCCACATTGCTAGATCTTTTGAGCTTCTAGCATTCAGAAATGCATGTTGTAACAGTAAGAAATACTTGGTATACTATTATTTTTTTAAATAGGACACTTTTTGCACACTTGCTATACTTTTAGTTTTAGTGAAGCTTTTCAGTTTATTTTTTTGCTGATTTCATTCCCAACACATCAAATTACTACTAGTACTTCTATCACTACTAGAAGGCTAAATTTATTTTTTAAAAATTGATTTAAAAAAAAAAGAAATACATGTGTAACTTAATAAGTATGGAGATTAATAATTGCATTATTGCCAACTCAGTCACTCTATATCAGCAGACACTGCACTGTGGAAAAGTAGAGACCAGTATTTTCGCCACTTCAAGACTGTATGAGAGCTTGTCTGCTTTGTGCAAAAGATACATACCTGTTATGACTGATGGAAATAGACTGTGGTCATTTTTTATCTTTCTGTGATTGGCTCGTTTTATTTGTATTTCTGAACATTTTTGCAGTTACCAGTACCATCATTCGGAAAAGTTTGCCATCCCTTCCAGTAAAATCCCCATCTCATTAGTGATGACTTCAAGTTCTTTTCTTTCATTTCCTTTTTTTTTTTTGTATGAGCTTTACGTTTTTTTATTTTTCTCAAATATTTGTTCAATTCAAGTCTATTGAAAAGAGTTTGAGTTTAATAGATGTATTTTTAACTTGTTATGGTTAATTCAAGTCTTTAGAAAATGTGACTTAAATATTTTTATTTTTTTTAATACCTAAGATGACAAAGTCACATTTGCAGTGTCTCTCAGTATCACAGACCCTTTAAAGCTAAGCACAACAAGGATTAAGTGCATTTTATTTTTTTGTATTGCTTTTTAAAAGTTTTTAACGCGATAAAAGTAAAAAAAAATCTTATTAATCCCCCTTATCATTTTTTTTTCAGAAGAACAAGAGAACAAACAATATGGGCAAAATATGTTGTAAACTCACTGTATAAAGAATTGAAGATTATGCACATGGCCAAAATTTTTTAATTCAAATAAGAATGAGATAAAGGCCACAAGGGGCTTCATGGAAAAAAAAGGAAAATTCAATATTGTTGTAATTCACTTTTATTCAACATTATGATGAAAATCAAGTTACATACGTTTATTTCTTAGAGAAGAAAAACATATTCAGAATCCAAGCAATCAAAATCAAATCTAGTCATAATTGACAAACAGTATTAAAGTTTAAACTCTTTGTCTCCTTTCCTTCATTCATCTCATTGAATAGTTCTGCCAAATAAGGTTGGGACTAGTGGCGAGAATGTTTTCAAGTTTGTCCCCTCACCAAGGATACATTGCAGTTGTCTTGAGGTAATTCATTATTAATTCTTCCTTAAATTTAGGCTTGAAATCTACATAAAATGTTATATTTATTAGCAAAAATGTTAGCCTTTACTACAAGTATTGTGAAAACAGCTGTAAAAATCTACCCTCAAAGGCCTTTGTCATGGTTCATTTAGATCTATCAGGGAATTCCTTCATCCCCTGTTTCTCTAAGTTTCTGCATGGAATAACAAAACAATACACTGTCGAGCACAGATTCCTCAAATTCATTGGATGATTTTGATAGGTCTTAGAACATTCAAGGGCAGTAACCAAATTTTAACTAATCTATGACACTTTAGAAAATTTCTTCTTGCTAGTGTTTACTTGTTTTTTTCCTTCTACCCTTGTATTCTTGCTTATCCTTGCTCATATCTACTCCTCCTTTCGCCCAGTTTTCTAACTCTTTTGTTAATGCTATTCCTCTTCTTCATCTTATTTAGTAAATTCTAGGTGTAAGTTCAGTCTAATGTCAAAGTTCAAAGACAATAAACCATTGCTTGTTCCAGAATAATCTTTAACCCAGACAGGGGTTGTTTGTTAAGGCAAAATTTCTAATCCCATAAAATATCTTGAAGCTCCTTATTATCAATCCAACACTGTCTTTTGAACTATGTGGTATCCTAACCTGCCATTTTTTTTTCACACCCATGGACTCTGGTGGGTTTAATGTCATCAATACCCATGTTTTATACATGTGGATCAGGCAAAGTTTGTTTACAATCGGCCCTTTTGAGGTCCTATGATCAGATGAGATACCGGTAGACCCAGAAGACTGACAGACAAAACTCATGCCAGGTGAATCAGAAGGGTGGGGCGGGAGAGGAGTGTTTCTCTTGTTGACCTTAGGGCACATGTCTACAAATTGTGTCTACTCAGATGGAGAGGCAGGGCATGTTAGAATAACAGATGTGCTGGACACCTGATCCAAATTTAAGAGCTGCAAACATGATGAGTTGTTTTTTTTTTAATCATGATCTTTCACATTTTTTAGGAGGCAAAATTTTCTTCGTACATGTAATTGAAGACTGATTGAACAAAGAATATGTGCTATAACTTGGAACAAGCTCGACAAAAAGGTAAAAATAACAAGGAAATACAGAGAGAATCAGAAGGGGAAAACAAATGAATTTGAGGAATTAATGATTTTGAGGGATCCATAACCTACTGTAAATAGCATGAAATTATACAGTGGAAACCTCATCCCTCACATTGTATGAGTATTCGAATTACATCTGTATCCATGACTCATTGACTAAGTGTGTACTGTGTCTGCAAAGTGCACCACTCCCCTTACCCTAGCCAATCTTGCTACCAATATCAGAGTTATTAATGGCACTCATTTCATAGTGCATTACCTCCCTCCTTGCTTCGTTAGTGCATTGATCAGCCTTTCTAGGGCAAGGATTAGCAATTTTGCTATTTGCTTGCTACTTGAGAGATACAAGTAGTATTTTTGTGATGTTTTATGAGGTGGCATGGACTTCAAATTAAGAGAACCGAACCAGAAAGACTTTAAAATATGAGTTCCATTCTAAAAGAGCCAAAGAGAAAAAATAAACTATCCTCTTGTGAAATTCATTTATGAGAATTTTGAATAATCAGACTTTGGTTTTTGAGGTTTCCATTGTACATTATTTCCATAATATTCCATAATAGTACTCAATAGTATTAAAAAACATGCAAGTTTCCTTGGTAATTAAAGCAAAATAAAAAAAAATTCTTTTATTTTGTTGCTTTTAAAGACGCTGAATTGGTGCATTATGATCAGAGTGAGCAATCAAACTATTTATGTACATTGTACATTTCTATCATTACTACCATTAGTAGTATTTTTATGACCATTGATTACTCTTAGAGCTTGAAAAATTGAAACGTGTATTATTGTGAAAAAAAAATCCAATAGAAATATATGTCTAAGAAGTACCAGCTCTTCAGCTTTAATTGGGGGAGAAAAATTGGGTAAAGAGAAATAAAAGAGTTATATTAAATTCTAGAATCTCATTCTTATACTAAAAAAAATAAGAATCCAATCATAGCTCATCAATTACATTTACAGCCACTGACAAAACATGAGAAAAGTATCTAAAAGTCAACATTACAATAGATTTTTGTAAGTAAGATATAAACTAAAAATCTTTTCCTTAAATGAGTATTTTACTTTCATCCAGTCAGATATTTTCTTCCAAAGAACTGTGCCTTCTTATCAAAAGAAGACGATTTGATAGGGGAGTTAATTTCATAGAATGGATTCATAGCATACTGAGGATAAAAAAGAAAGTGAAAAGGCTTAAGTTTATTAAAACAATAAAATTGTTTCTTAAGACTGTGGATTCTATTTTAAAAACTACAACAACAATTATACATGAAAGAATAATAATAATAATAATAATAATAATAATAATAATAATAATAATAATAAGAATAATAATATGCTCGTCTTATGCAACCTGCAATTTCTGTGAGTATTGTACAAATGATATGAGCTCTGAACATATACTCTATACAGTGGAACTCAGGAATAACGACATCTCTTGATCTTTTCATAAAGCATCGTTACAGCAAGGGTTGTCGTTATTCTTGCAAAAGGGAATAAAGAAGAATTTGTTGTGATGAATGGGAGGTAATTGGAATTGGTTTTCGAAAATCTTTGCTTTGAGTGAGATGCATAGGTCTTGCGTAACCCGCCCAGTTCTCTGGACCACACGCTGTGTGATACTAGAGCTCTGGTGACGCTAATACTAGGTCTAGACTACCGTATGCTTAATGGGAGGGAACTTTGTGGAGAAAAGGCACAAAAGCCTGCAACGCTTGTTTGTTTGTATTGTAGCATGCAGGCAAAACAAAATGCTCGAGATTTTTTTCCTATGAAAATTTTTGGTGCTTTCTTTTCTATATATCTTCAGACCTAGTTGTTGTTATTACAGGGGGGAAAACCATATCCATAACCATTATTCAGAAATAAATTGGATGACTTATATAAAGGAAAAATCGGGGATTTTCAGATCTATCGTTATTTGAGGTGTCGCTAAATATGGGTTCCACTGTATGTTTTTTCACATAATGTTGTACCTTATGTTTGAAATGTATCAATCCTAATTTCCCTTCACACATGAGAAGATTGAGAGGGAAAGAGAAACATGTGCAGTAGCAGCCCAATAAATTGATTTGTGTTCTACCATATAATTGGGAAACTCTAAATAAAAACATGCAAAAAAAAAAGGCTCCTGAAACATGCGCATTTAAGCTGATAATATCACCGCACTGAAAGTTACTTCTATTTTTCTTACAATACATAGAAGGAAATCATATAGCAGCTAAGGATTGTTGTGAAGAAGAAAATAAATGAAAACTGAACATCAGTCACACAGATTGAAGATATTCTTACATTTGGGTAAATTTTGTGTTTCTTTCCAATTGAAAGTTAAGATTAAAAGTTAATTTCATGTTAAATTTTTGTTCAAATACAAACATCAGCCTTTAAAACATGCATGATATTGGCAATAAATTCCTTTTTATAGAGCAGACTTGTCAGGTAATAAAACTGTTTAAAAGCACTTTAAAATGCCTAACTTTTGTGTATGAATAAAATGCAGTAATAGTTTGTTAAATTTTAATTTAGGACTGCTATAATTTTTTACACTTCTGGTTAAGCCTGACCTTTCTTATTTTCACAATTTTAAGAAAATGTTGCCTCACCTTGACATAGGTCTCATACATTTCAGTGAAGAAATTTTTTATTCCATCTTCATTCTTTGCTTCATGAAGCATCAAGAATCTCATACCTGATTTCTGTCAAGGAATCAAGTAGTACATGTTCTGTAAAACATTATTGGATTGATGAAATTAACATAGCCTTCAAAATTTAATGCAGAAACATGAGAAACTGAGAAAAGTCCAAATTAAGACTTCTACACGTAATTTGGATTATTTACAGAATATTTCTCTTTTCCAACCTATCTTTTCATTATCAGTTTGATTCACCTCATTAAAGTTCAAATAGTCAGTTTTTCAGTACTAAAGATCAAATTTGCAAAGTTTAAAGTGCTAAGTTAGAAATGGATCCTGCCTTTTGATCAATACTTTGCAGTAACTGAGAGAAACGAAACTGGTAAGGGGCTCATGGCTGAGTACAGTTGAGGGAATGCCTGTTTTTTAATTCAACAAATGCTAGATATCCAACCCTAGGGTTAGATTTTGGCTGTGCTCTACATCATTATCATTGATGCTTTAAAGTTTAATTAAGATATGAAACTTTGATAGGATATGGGAAGCAGGCGAATCAAGCTTAGAATGAATAAAGTTTGTTGCATTAATAAGAGGTCATCTGGCTTAGAAGCAAACTCAAAATTAACCACAAGAATGGTACTACTTGTTGAGTGGCTTGCAGAACCTACAAACTCCCTTGGGATTCACAGAAACAACTACCTACCTCCAGATTAAAAATTGAAAAATTGCTATTTTGAGTGATCCAAATTATTTTTTTTTTACTCCTAAACAACCAGGCTTTGAAAAGAATTTATGGTTCAAAAGCAGTTGCCATTTGAACTTGTTAACACATTTTTTTTGTTTGTTCTATAATTCAGAACTTATTATATGCTGTAAAAGTTCATAGAAATTTAAAGAATTTTATGAAATTCAAGAGAACATAAATGTTGCGATATGTGATTTTTTAAATTGACGAAATTAAACAGGGCTTTTCATAATAAGTCTTTCACCAATTTTATTTAAATGATAGCAAAAAGAATCATCTTTTTTAGTTTTAAGGGAACTAAAAAGCTAAAAGGATACGTCCTGCTGTCACAAATGCAGAAACAAACCACTCATTAAATTTGTCAACTGTTTTTAGGTACATGTTGTTTGTTGACCACATCTGCTCATCAACAAGGTCCAGAGCAGCATGAGCAATAAATTGGTTCAAATGACGGTGATCATCTCTCTGATATAATAAAACAAGAGAAAAAAAAATTATTTGTATATATGTATCATGAATAAAGTGAAACTATAGTCGTAATTGTGTTAGGAACTTTATTTACTGGAATAATGTGAGATGTGTTGTTTTTTTTAGTTTTACTTGTATAAGTTTCCTATCGAATGTTCTATGACTAATGTGGCTTTCAACCATGCTGGACTGAGCTGATTAGAAATTAGATGGAACCCAGCACTGTCACCAGAGTGTCTCAGAAAGGTATTCAACCAAGAGACTCATTATTGGCAACCCAGCTCTCTAATGACAGAGATAATTAGTGTTACTTATGACAAAAGCTTAAAGAAAAGAAATGAGAAGAAAGGATACATACAGTGGAAACCTCATAATTCGAATTGTATGGGAATAGATTAAAACTTCGAATTATGAGAATTCCAATTACAAAAAAAGGCATAAATGAATCTATGATTCATTGATTGAGTGTTTACTGTGCCTGCCACAAGCAACTCTCCCCTTCTTGTGTGCCAAGTTGCTACCAGTATTAGTATCAGTGTTAATACTGGCACTCTGTTGGTAGTGCATCAGCTCCCTACTTGCTTTGTCAGTGCACTGATCAGCCTTTCTTGTGCAGTGATTAGCATTGCTTGCTGCTTGAGAGATACATGCAATACTTTTGCAATGCCATATGGGGAGGTATGGACTTCAAATAAAAAGAATTGAACCAGAAGGCCTTTTAATTATGATTCAAATTCTAACAAAGCCAAAGAGCAAAAAATAACCTCTCCTCTCACAAAATTCTGCTATGAGAAATTTGAATAAACAAACTTCGGTTTTCTGTAATCTGGTAGAAAATTAAAGAGATCAATGCACTAAACTTTCATCAATTATATATTCTCAAGACAAAGAACACATTCATAAATTACACTGAAAGGAACATTTAAATTCCCACCTCCCCCCTCCCCCACATTATAGATTGATATTAATGAATTACTTGACAGTGACACAAATGCATGTAATGTGAAGTATAGGTCTTTTACTCTAGATCTGAGAGATAGCTGTTCCATAGAACAAATTTTCATGATTATTAGCAGCAAGGGTGATGTATAAGTGAAGTTGAATAAGCAGTAACTAGTAGTAGCAGTAGTAGTAGTAGTAGTAGTAGTAGTAGTAGTAGTAGTAGTAGTAGTAGTAGTAGTAGTAGTAGTAGTAGTAGTAGTAGTAGTAGTGGTAGTGGTAGTGGTAGTAGTGGTAGTGGTAGTAGTAGTAGTAGTAGTGGTTGTGGTAGTTGTAGTAGTGGTAGTGGTAGTAGTAGTAGTAGTAGTAGTAGTAGTAGTAGTAGTAGTAGTAGTAGTAGTAGTAGTAGTAGTAGTAGTAGTAGTAGTAGTAGTAGTAGTAGTAGTAGTAGTAGTAGTAGTAGTAGTAGAGGTACTGGTAGTGGTAGTGGTAATAGTGGGAGTGGTAGTAGTAGTAGTAGTTGTAGTGGTAGTAGTAGTAGTAGTAGTAGTAGTAGTAGTAGTAGTAGTAGTAGTAGTAAAAGTGGTAGTAGTAGTAGTAGTAGTAGTAGCAGTAGTAGTAGTAGTAGTAGTAGTAGTCGTAGTAGTAGTAGTAGTAGTAGTAGTAGTAGTAGTAGTGGTAGTGGTAGTGGTAGTAGTAGTAGTAGTAGTAGTAGTAGTAGTAGTAGTAGTAGTAGTAGTAGTAGTAGTAGTAGTAGTAGTAATAACAATGGTCGCAGTCATCTTTGTCCAGGTAGTTTTCATCAAAAAAGTATAAGGATTTGATAAATTTGCAATAAGAGTTTTTTTCTTTTTTTTTTTTTTGATGCACCCAGATTAAACGTTTAACAGAATAACTATGACCTGTATTCTAAAATTTGAGTTTGGATAATTCTATTTGTCAAAAAAAAAATTGGATTTGAAATTGTGAACTGTCTTTTCTCAATATTTAAATTTCCAATATCTTGAGAAAAAGATGGGCTAAGTACAATTTTAGAAATTCAATATGCTTTTTGAGTTCAAATTATTTCATTTGATTTGCAAAGTCTTTGAATTCTATGCTGTAGGGCCAATAAAATTTCAAACTTGATTTTCTCAAAATTGTATCATGCACACTGAAAAGGCAAAACAATACTATGCGAATGGAGAAACTGGTCCAGCCACTGTTGCCAAACTATCAGTCATAAGTTTTATATGCATACTGTACATATAAAGGTGAATTAATAATAATAATACTATTAAATCACTATAAGATTTTTTAGATAGTGAATGGTATTATTTTTACTTGTATACCCACCTCACTTTTTAAAGATAGATTTTTCTAATGTGATTTGTTGTGCAGAGAACCAAATCAGATCTAGAATTTTAAGTTTGGAGCCTAATCATGGATATTGTTAGTTAAGTTCTTGCTTACAAACTTTCCATGGACTGGGCGGAAATTTTTCATTTATTACCTCAAGCTTTTTCACATTAGTCTGCCATCTTGGAATCGATTAAAACTTTCAATTTAGTAATTTTGAATCCTGCGGAGTCTGATATCTACTAGGCTTAACATGTATAGGCCTATATAAAGTACATTTTAAAATGCTGTTGTTATGATATTTTATCTCAACCAGATCTATGCTGTAAGTGTACCTGATCAATAGGCCTACAAAATTGTAGTCGATTCTAAGATGACAAGGTTGAATGAGCCTAGGGTAATGAAAGAAAAAACATCCACTAGCCTAGGCTGACCTACCGGCTGACCAATAGAAAAATTTTCCTACTTTACTACTTTAATAGGCTATCCTCAAACATCGTTACCTTTTCATTTGCTTTGTTTGGTGGTGAATATTCCATTTCATACACGGGATTGTCATGATGACCAACAATTACAAAATAATAGTTTCCAGACATGATAATATAGAATCTAGATCTAAGTCTAGACCTGGATCTAGACCTATTTATTTTAGCTAGCTAATTCAAGTGATCCTGTATCGTTCTAAATCAAAGATCCCAGAGATGTAAATGATATCGAGGTCTATCAATTGCAATTTACATTAAATCTAGAATCTAGATCTATCTGGATTTCTTTTGACGTTTTGTAAGCCACTATACTCCAGTCCAAGATTCCAAGTTGACTTTTAATGGGCCTCTAAAACAATTTGATGAAAACTTGAATCAACATCTATAACTTGAAGAGAAATAGATCTAGGCTGAGTTTTCTTTTTAGCTTATTTCTATTGTAGATATTCGATTTGCTTTTAAATCCTTAGTCTAACTCTAAGATCTCAGGAAGAAATCTGAGGCACTGCCCATTTGTTTTTCAAGATTTGATACTGCAGGAACTAAAGGCTGAAGCATACTTTTAGAAGAGGCGGTGCTATTTTCATTACTTGTTTTGAAAAAAAAAAATGAATACGAGCTGACTGTAAAATAAAATAAAAGAAGAAGAAGAAGAACAAGAACAAGAACAGGAACAAGAACAAGAACACGAAGAAGAAGAAGAACAAGTACAAGAACACGAAGAAAAAGAACAAGAACAAGAACAAGAACAAGAACCCGACGACAACGAAGAAGAAGAAGAAGAAGAAGAAGAAGAAGAAGAAGAAGAAGAAGAAGAAGAAGAAGAAGAAGAAGAAGAAGAAGAAGAAGAAGAAGAAGAAGAAGAAGAAGAAGAAGAAGAAGAAGAAGAAGAAGAAGAAGAAGAAGAAAAACAACACCAACAACAAAAACAAATATAAGAAAAGGTATAGGAGAAAAGGGGTAGGATGGAGTATAGCATGGAGTATATAGTGCAAAAACCTCTGCAGATCAGGAAGAAGGTCAGACTGAATAATTCGATTTTTTTTTAAATTGTGATGTTCAAGAAAAAAAATAATATTCTCACAATTTTGTTATTTTTATTTATCTTCAATGATGAGATTGAGAACACTGCTAAAACTCCTACAAAATGTTTCTCCTGTTTAGCATAACTTCAGTTTCCATGAGAGCTGAAATGTAAACCGGTGCGAACATAAAAAATGATTAGCTTGTAAAAGAAATTTTGACATGCATAACTATTTTTGTCAATCAAATATTGCTACTATGTTTAAAATTAAACCAGATTATCTGTTCTAACTTTCTGTATATAATGTGAATTTAAAATTTGGCAATAAGATGAAAACAGCAGAATACTGTAATAGTTTTTCGTTCTTTTTAAACAATTCTTTCATCTAGTGTAGTTTTATAAACGTAAGAGGAAGGTAATCAGGCTTAAACAAAAATTTATATGTTTTCAATTTCTTTCCTCTTTAGCATAAATTCTGATATGAACAGCAGTTTAACAGCTTAAAGCTGTTTCTTCCATTTATCTCTCTCGTGAAACTATTATACTGAAACACTTTAAAACTAGATATACTTGCTTTTCAGTTATGTGTTAACACATCTCGTCTCATGAGGTGATATTGATTTTTACCTTTGCATTTGCTTGAAACTTTTACAGATCTTTACTATCTCTTTTCTAATGCATAGTCTTTTTTGTACAACCTCTTTGATTTATTTGAACTGCACAACAATAAACATTCTTTTGTCTGAGATACCTTCTAAAGCTGTCACACAACCCTCTCCTTTTTCTCTTCCCTTTTCCTTTTATACCATACAATGCATTTGAAAAGTTAATATCGTTCGCTTCAGGTTTACTCTAAAACTTTCATAGTGGGACTGCACTTTACCCCTGAAAGTTCATACTGGATGTGATTTCTTAAGACGTTTTGCAACTTATTTATCATAAACTCTGCCCAACCATCAGAGTCACAAGAAGATGCGCAGAATAATTATATCCTACCCCCCCCCCCCCTTTTCCAATTGAGTCTCTTTTCATGATTGAATATTATTGAAAGTGCTGACACATGCTTTAGTCTATGGATGCAGGAAACCAGTTAGTTCTGCATTATTCATGATCTATTGAAATATTCTTTAATTATTCTATAAGAATGCTATAAATTCTTGCAAAAACACCTAGGTGCCTTGCCTTGCGAGAATTCATAACCGCACATTCATGGTAGTGAACATTTAAAAGAATCTATAAATTGATTTGGATTTTACAAAATTAACCAGCAACTATTCTTGTTGCTAACGTTTTGGCCACCTGAACATGCACTTCTAAAGAAGTAACGATGCCAATGCCCCTGCACTCACGTCTGTAAAACTGTTGTCTTCTTAGAGTGGTATTGCAAACATTTTTGTTCTTTTATAATAGACAAGAACTCGTATCGCCCTACCTCGAGCTACCTAGCGCCCCGGTTCATTCATTGCGAATAGATATTAAGATGTTTACATGGGTAACTGGTATATGAGGCACTGTTGAGGATAAGCATAAAAACTCATTGAATGCTCATAATTATCTTACATGCAATTGTCTTTAAAATTGTGTTGCTGAAATTAATTTTTTAGAAGGGGGTGAGGGGGAAGGAATCGTCTCCCCCATTAAAGATATGTTTTAGGAAGAGAGAGAGAGAGAGAGAGAGAGAGAGAGAGAGAGAGAGAGAGAGAGAGAGAGAGAGAGAGAGAGAGAGAGAGAGAGAGAGAGAGAGAGAGAGAGAGAGAGAGAGAGAGAGAGAGAGAGAGATTGATTTGGAACCGAATATTTTGGACCATAATATTTAAAATTTGAGCTGACCTTTCATTTACCGTTCGCATTGCTATGCACTAAGAACACAATAAATAATACAACGCTATGTGAAGTAGTGCTGATGCTTATGGCTAAATTAAAGAACCAAAGGCATATTTATTCTTTTATGGCATACTAAGTAAAGCAATATTTTAAATTTTATATTAGGAAAAGTTTAAAACTTCCTTGAAACCTTATATATAATGCTCATGATAACAAGATGACCAATGTTGACCATTTCTTAAAACCATACGCGAGCGTCAAAATGGCGACGGATTAGCCGCTAACTTCATTAGAGTGATATTGAATAATATTTGGAGTACCATATCAACTTTATATCTCATCGAAGGAGGCCAATTTACGACCAGATTTATCTGTAGGTGAGTTTACATGATTTTGTCTCGCTATAACTAATGCAAATTTATGATTTTTTGTATTTTTTGCGCTACCAGATTATACATGTTCATGCCTGTCGGCATTTCGCCTTCTCTCTCTAGTGTCTCAAAAGTCCGTTTGAATTTAATGCAGTAAGTAGCAACTGCAACTAAGAAAATCAGGCTCGGAATAAATGTAGATTCAGATCTGTACCCAGATCCAGGGATTAAAATCAGATTCTAAAGCCATAGGCCAAGATGAGTGAGGAACTCGTGAGAACTAGGCCCCAGAGATACTAGAGTAAAACATGACTTATTTATTAACAATTTAATATGAGTATGAAGAAGGAACTGGAGAACTTACCTTAGAACTTACACATATTGCAGCTTAGAATATTCGATTTTAATATAAGAAGACCAGATAAGAAAGACTATTTATATAATTACGACTTAAGTGCAATAGTAGTCTGAGGCCAGGCTTGAAATTATATAGGCCTATATTATAAATATCTACCACTGTTGTTAATTGTAATAAAATGTCAGAGACTAGCTAGAATTATGTACATAAACCATTTATTTTTAGAAAGGTCTCATTTTATATTTTGTATCTTTTCAAATTTTTTTTTTATTTAAATGTTAAATTTAGATCTTTATTTAAGTGTTAAATTTAGATCTAGATTATATCTTCAATTTTCAGTTGCAGTACTTTGTTTTTATCCAACCAATGTCAGTGTTGGTACAGTTTTATGGGCCATTTTTTGGGAAGTCTTTCTTCACCCTTTTCTATGATAGGGTCCAAAATTTCTTTCATTTCTGCCGGAATATCAGTTTAGTATTCATAGTATTCTTTATTCCAATGCCATATATTGATGATTGATATCTTTTTACATTTCATTCCAAAGAGAGTCATTATTTGAAGAACTTCCTGAAATATTATAAGCTCTTTTAAAGAAGTGGAATGCAGGACTTCAATATATTGACTCAGAAGAGATACATGTATACATGGCCATTTAAAACTGAAATAAAAGAAAAGTAGTGGATCAATACTGAATACTATTTAAAACAAGGTTTTTTTTTCACGTTCTATGTTCTTTTTTTCATTAAATTCAGAAGGGTTTTAATGTTTAAAACATTGGAAAAGCTATTGTCCAAAGTATCACTAATGCAGTATCAGCCACCACTATTGTAACTTTTTATCTAATGTCTAAGATAAATGGTGAGCTGCTTAATTGTCATTTGGTAATCCATTTTAAGGCACAGATGCTGAATACCACCAATATGGTACTGATAAGAGACGTCAATAAAAAAAACGAATCAGATGTGACCCTTATAGGTCATTAGGTGATGTCAATTTGCATACTTCTAGTTCTAAGTATCATCATACAGTTGACATTTTATTTTTATATGAAAGAAATGACAATTATTTAATATTTAGCAAACCAAAAACTGCTTCCTCAGACAAGTCGGTTTAAAACAAAGAAACTATCTATATATATATGTAGTATGTTTGTCATCTCAAACAAAACAGTGCACATCTTCCCTCATAGATTTATGTGCATATCAGCCCAAGGACGTAATTCACAAAATAATTAACTGAAAAACATTGATTACAGATAAACAGTATGTCTAGTGGTTACTGTTACAAGGTGGTGTTACATTTGACATGCCAAACCATTGTTATTAAAGAATATCAAACTTGAAAGAGTTGCCCTAATTTTTAAAGATAGAAATACAAATTTACACCATACTATTTAAGTGGAGAGTTATTTCTGAGACTAGTGAAAACAAACTTTCAAAATTCTAATAAAGCAAGAAAAGAAAAAGAAACATCTTTTTTTGTACTTTCTATCACAAACAAGCTGAGATTAGTCTTGAGGAATACAAAGAATAGCAGATGTATGGAAACAAAAATATGTTTCTCCTAGTATATCATTCTTGTATTACTGTAAGACTTATTTTCATTTGGTTGAGTTATTATCTTCATAGGCTTTTGAAATGTCTTGATTGTTGTATTATGAAAGAAATTCTTTGTGTGTAAATGTATTTTTTAAGAATCATACCCACTTACAATTTCTGGAAACATAACACTAAAGATTGAACTTATTATCAAGTTATAAAGACATGTAAACAAATAGCACGATATAAGCAATTTTTTAATGTTAATAATCATGGAGTCTTAAACCACACTTACTACTTGAATCATTTTTTTCTCTAATAGTAAAAAATGCTAATTGTTGCATTCGTATTAATGCAAATGTGTCACAACATTTGTTTCGTTTGTTACCAGCTTTAATATCTCAGATCTTGATATGAAAGGGCATAACATGATTGCAAAGTTACTCTTTTAAGTTACATAAAACTTTATTTCTGACCCCATCAAAAAAAGCCAAACTTCAAACTTGAATTGGCCATGGGACCCAACAGGTATGCACGGCCTTATTTGTTTTACAATATGTACAAAATCGTATTAGATATCATCCTTTGATTCATGCCACTTCCACTTCCTTGTAAATATTTGTCTCATGACATTAACCTTTGCACTGCAGTTCCCAAACCTTGTCACCTCCCCTGGGTACTCATTCTTATCATATATGATAAGTAACAAGAACCCTCTCTCCTATTCTAAGCTTTGCACTACAGTCCCCAAACCTTGTCACCTCCCCTGGGTACTCTTTCTCATATGATAAGTAACAAGAAGCCTCACTCCTATTCTAAGTTTCTCTTTTTTACTAGTGTAATCACATAAAGACCTACAGTCCCTATCTTGACATGTCATGATACCCTTCTCAATTCAAATCAACTGCTAAGTTGTTAAGCAACAAACAAGCTCTCCCCAAGGCATTCCCCTCTCATACAATGAACTTTTCTAATGAGGGTAACAACCCCAGTAAAAGCTGCTATTGTCTTTGTTGGTGAAGTAGATAGCTGAACAATCGGTTTATTCACAACTTTATTTAGAATTGCTTTGGTTTAATTTTTTTTCTAAAATCTACACTTTGCAACCATCATCACACTTCTTTCTGTACTTTTTCTTTTCCTCTTCTGACATTTAACTGATGCATTTCTTTTTAACTTGCTCTACTCTTTCACTTTCACAAGCTATGTATGTTGGATCAAGTTGGGCCTTTTTTGACGTTTTTTTATTCTCTCAGATGGGGTAGATGCTGAGGAATCAAACAACATTTTAGAGGGTAATTAAAAAAAATTAAAATTATGTGTTACTTCTTTAGAGTTGGAGTAAAAAAGTTTTATCTAGTCATTTACTTTTGACCTGTATTGTTACAATAATTTACAAGATATCCACAGCAAATTTATGGTTTGTTTTGAATCTTTAGATAGGTTTAGATTTTAGTAATAGTTTTAGATCTATATTTGTTGGTGTTCAATTATTTAGGTTCATTAGGACAACTGTTGTACTTATAAATTGAATTACTACTTATAAATACTATATGATACCTATAAACATTGAAACTAAGTAGACTAAAAAAGCCTCTACTTACCTTTTTTAGCATCACTTAAAGCATCTCCCAAGCTGGTTTCACTGTAAACCATATTGTTTTTTGACAAGAAATGGTCAATCTTACAAAAAAAGTGTTGAGATAGGATACTGAAATTTCAAATGTGAAGATGTAACACACATGACAAAAAAAATGTAACACACGAGACAACTATTTTTCTCTGTATTTTATGGAATAAAAATATTTTGAGCCGCAAAGCTGGCCACAAAATCATTATCCATTAATAAAAACAGTGTTAAAATTTGGAACACTTTGAGCTGCTAGTGTTGAAGAAACTACATGAAGCCCATGCAAAAGGTGAAAAATGTAATTTTTATGTGTAACACACTTTGCACCCTGTTTATCTCCAATTCACTTAAATTTTTAGGGCCAGAATGTCTTTTAGCAGTTGTTAGAATAAAAAAGTTAAAAAATAAAAAACAAAAATTTCAGTCTGTCACTTATATGCTTTGTATACACTTGTTTCAAAGGAGTTAAACTAGTCTTCAGATGTAACACACGTTAAGTGGAATAGGCCATATTTGAGGCCACAGTTTAAGTTCTATATCTCCATATGTGAATTTGGATACAAATAAAGTCATCACAAAGAACAGTTTGATAGTAATAGTATTATTTTTGTTATGAATGTGGCAAAATGACTAGTCATTGTGATTTTGTTCTTATATACATATCTCTTTTTTAAATAATCAATCAAATTTATCGTATATGTACCTTAGCTAATCCTTATTTACTGTTCAAATTACCAAACTTTTAAGGTTCACAAATGAGTTGATGTTTAGACTGTCCTATAAATTTCAACTAGCAGAGGGAAATAACAAATTCATTTGATAGATGTTTCAAATAATTGCAAGAACACAGTGTGATGCTCTTATGATTTGTTGTCTGAACTTGGAAACTTGGTCATAAGGTAAATCAAAGCATGGCATTTTAGTGATGCCACTGTACAGGAGAAAACTGACACTGAAAATATTAGCCAGTTATGCTTAAGGGGTATTCTTTGAAAGACAGAATCAGATTTCTATTTAAGACTTTTTTTTGAAAAATAAGTTTTGATTTGACATTGTTTTGATAAAAAATTTGCATTGTGTTGAGACTTACATCTATTTTTTTTTTTTGAGTTTTGTTGAGACACAAGTGGTGAATGGACTGCATTTTTGTTGGAAAACAATTTTTTCTTGTAATCGTCTCTCTCTGTCTTAATAAATGTGTCTGATGTGGATCCATACCTATCCCAACATTTTAGTGTTGAGAAAATCGTTTTCAGAAGTTTTTCTATGTGGAAATACAAAAAAAATTCCAATTTGGTCTAGAGTTAAAAAAATCTCGTTATTATCTGAATATTTGGGGAATTGGATCTCTTTCTGTAACATGCTCCCAAAGCCTTCATGGTTTAACCAATTCAGGCACAGGGTGACAAGCCTATTGATTTTTTTCCTCTGCCTTTACTGAGTGTGATCAGTTATTGATTAGAAGTGTGCCTCTGTCAAGGTAGGGTTTATAATGAATTATATATGAAGGTTGGCCAAGTTCTTCTCACCCAACTAGCAACATTGCTGTCCCATTGAATGAATACTGATGCTATGATGAAAAAAGAAAAAGAAAATTCATTTCTCATAGGGATCAGCTACTGTATTCAAGACCTCATCTCAAATTGAGTGGGGGGAAAAATTAGTGCAAAGGGACATAAAATCATTGTCAAATAATATTTCAAAACTAAAAGTTTGGTTGCCATGCAGAAGGTTTTTTTTTCCAAAAAGCATTTTTTTTACTTAGATACATAGGGTTTACAAAAAGTGAAGCATTGAGATATTAATATGATTTTTCTGATTGATTATGTATCTTTCTCATTTCTTTTGATCAGAAGTAAGCAGGAAAAGAAATGTTTATCTATTAACTACAAAAAGAATTATATTGACAAATTGTTATGTCGTTATATATAAAAGATGTGAAAGTGAAAGTCGTTGCACATATTTTTCAGTTTTATTTGCATTTTTTCTTTTCTTTTTTTTTTTATAGTCAAATGGCGTCTGGAGGTTTTCAACCTAACAAACAGGGCAAGCCAGAATCAAAAAGGCGCAGCAATTGGCAGAGATCTGTTAGCTCAGACCGTGATGATGCTCAGAGCTTAAATAGCCTGCCTAGTGATATCAGGATCAACAACTGGGTAGGTTACTTGATTTGAACTAATTGAAGCATAGTTCAAGATTTTCTATATTTGTGTAAGTACTGAAATCTTTTGGCCATCATCCCATGACTAAAGAGTCCAAAAGTAAAAGCAAATTGTAAAATTGTATGTACTTGCAGCTTATAAATACTTGTGATATTGCTTCATACTTCTGACTGTTTGAAGAAAGAATTTTAAAAAGCTGCTAAGTTTATTATACATATTCTGTTGAGTAGTTGACTACTTACATTGCCCCACTAGAAATTGATCAGCCTTGATTAAAATAAGGAATTTTTAGGGGAGCTTATATGCATCATAATCAGATAACTGAGAATGAAATAAGACCCAGGTTTTCCTTCAGTTATGGCTAGAAATCTTTGTGACTCCAAAAGCTTTGTATAGCTTTAAGCAAACATTGATGTTGATAATCTGAATTTACCTTCCTCTTGTACAGGATTTGTCTGACTTATGGCCGACCAATCTTGGAGGGGATTCGAAACGTCGCAAGAAGTCAAAAGGTAATCCTGAGAGAGAGAGGGAGCAATCTCTTTCAGTTGATTCTCCACCTCATGACCACAGGCATCACACACCCACATCATATCCAAGAACCAAATTGGCTCCAGGAACCCCAACCTCACAAAGGGTTGCACTTGAAAACCTCAAGCAGCATATGACCTTCAGTGACATGGATGATGTGAGTTACATCTTTAATCTTGCGAAAGAGCAAAATTCTTCTTTAATTTCTTTGCCAAAATGTGAAAAGTTAATTTTAACTTAGACTTTCAAATTCTTACTCAATGGTATACCATGAGATAAAGCATATGTGCACAAGTTATAATAGCACTATACATTACAGTCTTCAAACTCAGATGTAAGGATGTGCTCTGGCAGCCGCATAGGGAATACAATAACAACCCCATTTTTTTTTCAGAGGCAAAAGGTATGAAATACATGCCAGCAAATTGAGGCTATCAAGAAATTCTCGCTTAGTGATTGATTTTTTTTTAATCTAAGTATTTTCTTATCACAACTAAAAAGGCAGTCAGAACAGCAGACTTACGAAATCAATCTCCTGCCATGTAGATGTAGATCAAAGCTTAAAGGGCCAAATGCTTTTGATGTTTCAGCTGAAACAGCTCTTTTTGTGAGCTATATCATCAACAATATCATCGTCATGGTGAACATCATAATCATCATTTTTAGTTTTCCTTTCTCCTTTTTCTTCACTCTTCTCAAATACGAGTCGATTTTGCTTTCACTTTCTTTTCAAGCATTCCCTGGCTCAAAATGATATTAATTTGGCAATAAAGGGTAAAATATTGTTCATTTTTATAGTATTGAATGGATTTTTAGATTTCTAGGTTTGGAAGGGAAAATAGAAATGCTTTGTTTTCGCTTTAAGTCTCTGAAGATGAAAAAACAAAATTTTTTAGCTACAACTTGCAGGTCAATCAACTCTAACCAGCTCGCATCTTTGACATGATGTCGGAATAATACGGATAGTAAATTTCTTTGTTTTACAGGTTCATGTCTCATGAAAAGCGAAACTAAATGAAAGTTCCAATTTAATTTCAGCTCGTGTAAAAAAATTTTTTTGTCATTGTTTCTGAAGACAATAAAGGCACCATAACTATTTGTAACACAGGTACAATATACACAATGAAAACACACTGATCAATAATTGCCTTGCGAACCTTTTACTAACAACTTGTTTTGTGTTTTATCCCATTGGAAAGAGTGTACAAATTGACAGTACAGAAGAGTTTGCCTTTCCTGCCGACTTTGTTTTTTTTTTTTTTGTTGTCTTTCTAGAGATTCTTTTGGTTATGAGTTAAATTACTTCAAATTTGGCGAAATCAATTTAAAAAGCAGAGATCACCTGAAAATGCAGTCAATACTATAGAAAACATTCTTTTTAGAGCAGAGGCAAGCAACCAATTAAAATTGAAAATATGCAATTCTTATGTTTTTAGCAGGTTAGTACAGATGGGGAGAGGAACAACGAGAGGCAAGCATCTCAAAGTCATAGGAGGCGATTCAATCACACAGACTCTGAGAATGAAGTGAGAGCCATACATAACAACCGCAACAATAACATGGACTACAGCAACAGGGACCAAGAGGTGATGTGAAGAATGATCAATTCGAACTATTTTAACAAGGGGGTCTTTTCAGTGCTAAAATTCTGTGTTTACACGTATTTTTTGTCTTTAGAGTTTGATTAAATAATATGGTGAAAGAGAGTTAAGGTGCAATCATGCTAGAATTCTTTCTTATGATCAGTGAGATTGATGAACTAATTGCTTTTAGTGTCTTGTTTCTTCACTATGTAAGAATACCAGAAGATGTATAGTGTAGTAACAAAACTAATACTTGGATCTGCTCCAGGTCTAGATCCAGACTGATTTAATTTTGGGGCTTAGAAAAAATTGGGAAGAAAACTTGCTTAAGTGGAAAAAAATTACTCATAATTCATGAAGGAGTCAACTTGAAGCTGGTAGTTATTTTATGTAGTTTATGAGGAAGATAATGTAAAGTTACTATTCACCTTTACTACCGGCATCTGTAAAGTTGAAGTTTTAAACTGTTTCCAAATGGTTCTTTTTCAGCCGGACAGTAATGAAGTAATTGCAAGGCTCATGCAGATAAGAGACTTTATGAAACAAGCTCGCTCCATGCTAGACAGCATGGAGAGACTGGGAGATAGAGTAAGGCTCATGTTTTGGTATTTACAAGCTACTTATCATTTTTCAGCTTTGCTTTGGCTAGTGATAAAAGTTTAGTTATTTTCTTTTTTTTTTTAGCTACTTTGATTATTTCAGAAAATTCTTAATCTCACCATTTCCATAATTTAATTATTTTATATCAAATTTATCCTACATTCATTTTTTCTCATCTAGGCATGTTTTGTCCAGCAAACTATAATAATATATTACTTGAATTCTTTATTTTTAGAAAAAGGTAGAGGATATTGAGAAGGTTCGCAGACTTATCAGAAATTTGCAAGAGCAGGAGCAAGGCTATCGAGGGTTGCTGCAAAATTCAATGGTGAGATCATCTTACTTGGAACCCTAGTTTTTTTAAATTATTCTTGGCACATTAATGTATGGACAATATAATCAGATCTCATGAGGCAAAGGATGGACAAGTACAAATAAAAGAGCTTATAATGAAATAAACAAGATATCTTTACACAATTTTAGCAAAGATGACAAGTTTTTTTTAATAATAAATTAGAAAATTCAGATTTTTTCATCCTCTAACTTAATTTAGTTGCTCTTTTTAACAGCTCTTTGAGAGCAATGATTGTGAAAATGATAATGTTGGCAGAAAGAGTCAAAAAAGTGCTTTTAAGGCGTATTGATACATCCAAATGACTAAAAGTATCATGGGGTCAATATGTATCATATAATTATATTAATATATTTCTGTGACGCAACTTTAAATATCAATGAATAAAGACGCAGTTCAATTTGGGGGAAAAAAAAAACGATTTAAATGCAATTGTTTTGAAGATCATGGAGGATTTTTTCAAAGTTGCTTTTTTATTTATTTTTGAAACAACTGGTTTCAAATCAGAAATAATTAATTGCTATGGCAGTCTTCATCTCCAAACATTTTTAAGCACATTTACAAGGTAAACCTGTGTATGTCCTGACCTGAGGTAAAACCACTGTAAATCAAGGTGAAAAATATTGTCTCCTAACAGCAAGTGCAGGGAGATGGAGCTCAAGCTCAGGCTGGACAAGGGATCAGGGTGGAGGTCAAGGAAGACTCAGATGATGACACCTCAGTTGATCTTGAAGTCAAAACTGAAAACTCAGAGACAAGTGTAAGGGCATTTTTCCTTTTATTGCTATTATTTCTTAAAGAAAGGATTCATTCCTGAATGGGAAACATAGTAAAAGCATGAGATAACAAGAGCTTCTTTCAGATGCAAAAAGATTTTTATTGTCTCCTTTCTTTTTTGTGAAAAGAGAAGATTCGTCTCTGAAGTAGAAAAAAGGACAAGCTGTAAGGGCTAATTAATGTGGATTTGGAGAAAATAAGTAACAAATGTTGGCTTATATTTCAGGGGAACTTTGATACTCACCATGCCTTCCAACACTGTGCTAGAGAGAAAAAATGAGCAATGAGAAAATCAATGAAAAAGTCAAAAGCAAAAAATTATTCTGTAAATTCTGTAGTTTTCAATTTTCTGAAATTGATGGTTGAGAAAAGCCTTATCTTAGAAACATGAAATAATAAATCTTGTTTTCAAAATGCCATTTATGGGTTAGTTGAATTTATTATTTAATTATTTACAAACCTGAAATGCATATTTTCACAAATAGTTGAATCAATGACCTGTTGTAACAGATTTGGTTATATGTTTGACTTCGTTTGTCTAGAGGCATGAAATATACAGAGCAAATCCTGCGACCCGTCTTTAGGCAAAGTCTGCTTGTTGAAATTGCTAACTGTTTAATCTGATTTAATGCTGTTTACTCGACTAAAGATTGGCTTTCATAAAACAGGAGAGTAACTCATTAACAATAGGGTCACTGACAAGAGGCTGACTGCTTATGACACAATTTTGATTCTTGTATACACCAAGTCTCATCGATTTATCTGAAAAAGAATTACATAATTCATACTAGAATTTTCTAAGTACAATGAAATGTGTAATGTGCTATAAAATAGCAACCAATCAGAACAAAGGTAGTGATGTAAGAAATTATCATTACGAGGAAGTGGGTTAGACCCATAGATCGAATTACAACCTGTTTTTTTTTGTCTCAGTAGTTTTGAAATCCAGTTACTTGTCTATATTTTTCTGTGGCTAGGCTGTTAGAATTTGCAACACATCATCTGAAATGATAAGGGAAGGGCTGCAATTTAAATCATTATACTGCATAATAGCTGCTTATTCTCAATTTGGTTTCCTATTTTGCTTAAATAATTATTCCAAAACAGGATAATTCCCAGGAGTCAAGGCCACGCATTGAGAGCAAATTGGGGATTGAATCTGGTGAAGACGATGACCAAAGGGATGGAAATGTGCCACTGTTTCCTGAACCTCTTTTGGGAGCAGCAGCAGCTGCCTCAAGTGTGGCTCAGGCCAATACTTCAGAGAATGCCACGATGAGCAGATCTCCTGATTTAGACAACACGCTTGTGCAAGGAGGACTGCGGGTGACTTTGCAAGAGGTGAGGCTCCTTGGATTAGTTGATTTTCAAAAGTTCAGGACTGTCTTTCTAGTCATCTCAGGTAAATGAAATGCAAATAAGGATGCAAGGCCTTCAATGAAAAGCTCCCAGGAACAATTTTTTTGTCCTTTGTATTCCTTTCAGTTCCAATCCACTTTGCCTTCATTTTGTTACCTTATTCCTCTTTCTAATATTGATTTACTTTTTGCTCATAGTTTTCTTTTCACAGCCGCTTTAAACATTATGATCACCTTTAACCCTTTAACCAGCCAAACCCGGCCTAAAATAGAACCAAACCTCCTGTTTAACGCGGCCTAAAATATAACAGAGCCTCCTGTTTAACCCAGCCAAAAGCGGCCGTGCTATACATATCTGGCCACGGTTTAAGCTGGCCAAAGCTGGCCTTGACATTTCCCTTTGTTTGAGAGTTCTATTTTGGATGAAAGCGGAGGTGAATCCTTACTAAAAATAGAAAAATACAGCATTCTAAATATAGTTGAATAGCTTCCGACCCAGAATAACATGGGATTCCCTGACATAGAAAGCTCGGAGAAGCCCTAACACTCAGTCTTGCAACGTTTGTTCTGACTAGCTCTACACATAGCTTTTCTTGCTCTGATTGATTGTATTAAGCCTAGTTCTTTTATCTTTGGCTGATCATGGAAACTCCAGATAGCGACACTGAGAGCTAGACTTTGAGTCTAATGTTGATAACAGCCTCAATCATCAATTGAAAGAGTATAACTAAGTTGGAGGAAAAATGTCTAGATCTAGGTCTAGATTCTAGATCTAGATCTAGATCTTAGACTATAGTTCCAGAGAATCTAGAATCTTGGCTAGATATCAAGTCTGGGGGAATGCACTGCTTGGATAACTTATGATATAGTAGAAATAAAGCAAAGTAAAACTAAAAGATAATTTTAAATCATAAACGATAGATCAGTTGGATGTTTTATGTTGTTACAGTTGTATGCTGATCTTTGCCTCTGTTCACATCCCACTTCTGGTCCTACATAACATAGCTTAATTTTGCTCTCTTAGAACAAAAAAAAAAATCATAGATTCTACATCTAGATCTAGATCTAGGTAGATACGAATAGATGGAAGATCAAGAATATTTTGCTTTGCAAAGTGCCTTCATGTTCACTAGAATGATGATGAAAGCTAGATTTATGTAATCCAGGTATTTGTGCAAATTATCAAAATTTCATAGGTTTAATATCAATAGTGGCCTAACTACAGATTATTTTCTAGAATCCCCCTGTAGAGCCCTCATTTGACGAAAAAATGTAAATAAACAATGGTGACCCTGTTACCAGGAGGCTGAACTTGACATTCAAAATGGCCACCGCCTAATGTACACAGCAAAGGGTTAATGTTTGGCATAAATCACTTTAAAGCTCAAAGGTTTTTGAATATCTTAGTAAAAAAAAAGAAAAGAAAAGCAGGTTTTTTTTTTTTAGATTTCTTCATTTTTTTTTCCAAAGACCTATCTCAGAGAAACACTGACAATGAAAAAAAAAATTGAAACAAACTTTTGTCACATTCTACAGAGTAGAAGCTTATTTAAAGTTTAATAAAATATGCAATACACTTTAAAACAAAGATAGTGGCACAAAATAAATTTTCAATACTTGACTTTTTTTTAGATCTTCAATGATTTTACAAAATCACTAAATTCACATGCTTATTGTTTAATTCAAGACATTTTTCATCATCCTCATGGCATGTCCTTGTTTAATGAAGCCTCCTCTTTCATCGCTAGGTGATAAAGGTCTTAAGGCATCTTCCCTTTCTGTCCTTGTGACATTCAGCCTCTCTTTAACTTGAGATAATCTACTCATTGCTCTTCTTCTCTCTTTATTCTTCAACCATTCCCCTTCAAAGTTTGATAGGCTCTGTCTTTTCAAAATACAAGAGTCTGTTTTGTTAAGTTGGAGATGGACTGAGGAGGAGAATAATAAAAAAAAATATTATACTCTCTTAGAGTCAGGATGGAGCGAGGGCTCCAGCTGACATTGAATCTTCATCGCTGCAACACCAAGAACTGCTGAAGATACTGAAGGAGAAGCAGCAGCAGGTAAGTTTTGACTTGACATCTCAAGTCTGGCCAAGAGAGCATAAAAATGACCTTTCTTTTTGTTTCATTTTTTTTGTTTCAGTATTTTTCATTATCTTCTTTAAAAAGTTCAGGGGGAGAAGAACACTATGTATTGCTCAAATTGTATCTGGCTCTAGTGAAGGCATATTTTGTATGAGTCCATTTTTCAAATTGGGTTTGACGACATATTTTTAGATGAGTTAAATCATTGTTGAAAAATAACTAAGTGTCAATAGTTTTGTTTCCCAGCTTATGTCCTAGCCCTTTCAATGAAAAATGAGTTCTTTATTTCTGAATTAATAGCTTATGAACTCTTTTTAAAGCTGCTTTGTATTTTCCAGCTTCAGGCTTTAATGGGCCGGCAAGAGGAACTCAATCTAAAACGTAGGGAGACTGAGAAAAAGCTCCTGCAAGCTCAAGCTAGAGATAATAAAGGTGAGGTGGTGATAAGTATAAAATCTTTCTAAAAGCATCAATGTTTCAAACCATCTTCTTTCTACAACATTCTATGTAATTTGTTTCCAATTGTCTGCTTTGAATGAAGTACTAGGGTTTGTTTTTTTTTCTTTTTTCATAAGATCATAGGTTTGCTGCTTTAAAAATTCTATCAGCTGCTGAAGGCCTAGCAACAAAAAGTCAAATCATAATTGGCTTTTTAAGCTAAAATTGATTTGATCCAGCAAGATTTTGTACTGGTTTTGCATTTTATAATAATAATAAAAAAAACTGAAGAGACTCTTTTTTGTATGTGTGTCATATCCAAAGACTACAATTTTAGGAAAGCACATTTTAAATACATCATTTTAATGTTCTCTACATTAGTCATTTATGCTGCATATTATCCTTCTACAGCTAGAGCAGCCCTGTCTGCTGTGACTGCAGGTCGACAGTTTGTAGAGAAGCGTTTAGCCTCACATCAAGCACAGAGTTTGTTAGAGGCTGTATCTAGTACGTCTGCAGCCCAGGCAGCAGCCACTGCCTCTGCTGTTTCAATGGCCTTAGAGACTGGGGTTTGGAACACACCAGATCATGCACGGGATCAAGAGGACGATAACAACCAAGATGGTGATGATGATGAAGACGCTGCTGCTGATAATGATGAGGAGAGAGGAGCGGATGGGGAAAGCAGGGTGCTGAAGTCAAATATTGTGGGTTATCCAGAATCTGATGATGAAGACAACTCAAATGTTCGCGAGCTTGGGGCAGTTTCCTCCCTGCCCAATGACCTGCAGGAGTTAAGGAGACAGCTCAACTTCCTTAGAAATGAGTTCTCAATGGTTGGCATGCCTTTTTTTCTGTTTATTTATTTTTTTTGTATAAGTGAAAACAATTTGTGAAATTGGTATTCTCAGGGCTTCCAGGGGTATTATTTTTCTGATTCTGGAATTAGAATGATGTGAATCTCAATGCTCAGCATTGTTTACTAATGTCCTTATGCCATATCTATATTTGACACCTTTTGACATATCGTACAACCTGAGAAGGGTCAAAATTGTGGTGCTTTTTTGTAAGAAACTACCAGCATTTATCAGCAGGGAGATTGACTAAATTCTTCTTTTACCAAGAAAGAGTAAGCAAACCCTTTAACTTTTATATAAAAAAATTTCTTAAGTTGTAAGTTGTCTCAAAAATTTTAAACAAACATTGACTTAAAAGAATTTTTCCCTCTTGTTTGCTCAGCAGTGGCCAGATAAAACTGTAACAGTCTTAATGACTGAGAATAAATTATTTCAAGTATGCAGTGCAATTTGCATTATGGCAATATTTTCTATAGCATTTATTTTTTTTCTTGTAATTTAAGGTGTCCGAATTGCCAAAGAATCTAGACACTAATACAGGGCCCTCAGTGGATGATGGACGTCAACAACTACAGAATAAACTTCAAGAACTCCAGAGTAAAAGATCTGGCATAAATAAACTTCTTCAGGAACTACAAATGATTCATTCTCAGCCTCTGGAACTTTTACAGAACAATGGTTAGTTTGTTGAATTGATCAAGTTTATGGACTGTGCTCAAGAAACAGGTGTAAATCTTTGACTCCTTTATCTGAAAGGCATTAGACAAACTTAAGTCAAGTGATGGAAAGTGTAATTGAAATATTTTTCATCAGCTGTTTTCTTGAAATGATTAAATAAAATGATCATAATAATAACCATTTGCGATAGTCATTAAATTTTATACATACTGCATTTGAACCAGCATCTTGTAAGTTATGCTCCCTATTGCAAAGAATAAGATGTGTTCATATTGCATGTCATGGAAAGGCCTATGGACACTTAATTAGTGTATAAAACAAAAACCATTATTTTTCAAGCAATGCAAACCCTACAGAGTCTGATAGATAAAACCATTTTTTTGTAAGGCAGACAAGTCTTTTCTGTATCTTTTCTTATACCTCAAACAGGATCAGCTATGACTCAAGATTCCAGCAATCCTCAAACCTGGAGACCTGGGCCTTCAAATATACCAACATCACGTCTGCAACAGCAACATAGGGAACCATTGCCTCCTCCACCTCCACCACCTCCTCAAAATTTGCAAAATCAACAATTGGAGGAGCAGCAGCTTCCTCTTCATCCTTTGCTGGCCAATCTACCATTGTCTTCTGGTGCAAGCGGAGGGCCAAGCCTCCCTCCCAACCTGCGAGCCAGCATGAATGACATGGCTGCACCTACATCCTCAGCTGTGGACAGTGCATTGAGCACTTTTGCGCGACTAGCGGCAGAAGGATCCAATCAACAGCAAGCCTCAAGCATGGACCCACTTATGGTCTCAGAGGTGCAGGAAAAACTTAGGTAATTATATCATGCTAATTTTTTGTAAATACACAGTTATGTGATCTGTAGCTCTGAAATATCTTTTGAAAAGATTTACCCCTAGGTCATTATTGTTGTCATTCTGAGAGAATGTCAAAGTATCCAACCAGAAAGAAGAAAGTGGAGTCTGAGAAAAAGGTCTTATGAGTGTTTGTGGAATTTCCACACTCATTTTCAAAAGCATAACTTTACAAAATTTCAGACGGCTGAAGGAAGTGAGGGGCCAACTTGATCAATTGCGCAGTCTTGTTCAGTACTATCAGGACCAGAGAGATGAGCTAGAGCCAGTGGAGCCTGAAGCTTCTACACAGGCTGGACAGGCAAGGGGGGCAGTGTAAGTCATGAGCCTTCTTGAAATAATAAGAGATCATTAAATACTTTGTTAACCTCATTGAAAACTAGATGTTATGTTGATTTTGCATAGTTGAAAAATAGTTGGGTTTTTTTTTTAAAATTGATGTTATCTCAGATCTGATATAGTTAACATTTCTTTTTATATCTGGCAAATATACCCAGTATTGCTTTTGGGTTTGTTTTGTTTATCTTTCTGCAGAAAATGTAATTGAAATTAGCTCATAAATATTTATTTGGGCTATCAGAGGACATGTTCTAATGACTCACTAACTGTTTTATGACTAATATAATTTTTTTTAAGATGAAGTTTCTACCTTCATGTTACCTACTGTGATTTTTTTGTCTTTAGATCCAGACAAACAAATTCTGAAGTGCGCATCCCAAGACCTCTCCAAGAACAGGAACATGGAACCGAACCACCTGCTCAGCTGGAAGTCTTTATGCATCCACAGCAGCAGAGGAAACAACAGGGCAAACAAACAAGCGAATCCAGTGCTTTAGGAGGAGCTGCCTCGTTTCAAAACATGGCTCAGCTGCTTAATCTGGCTGGTAGGTCAGGAAAACAGATTGTTTTGAGTGCATCCATAGAAATCTGGATAATTTGCTTATTTAAAATCCATACTTTGCAAGTGATAGTTGTGTAGGTTAAAATCAAAATTTTTTTTAACATTAAACATGTATCATTGAAGTTTAAAAATTGTTAACTCATAACTGAATGTTCATTAATTCCAAGTTTCTAAGTTTAAGAATAATGTATGCATTAAGTTTAATAATTGAGTCAAGTTTTTTTTTTATGTAAGAAAAATGAAAAGGTTAAATCTATTTTATTGTAAGATATATGTCTTATAATTAGTGTAAAAAATTAGTTACTAAGTTTAAGAAGTTATTTTTTAAAATTGCTACCTGCTAGCATAGTCACTGATTTTTCTTTTGAAACTTTTCTTTTAGGCACAGATCAAGTAGATGACCATTCTGATGAAGAAAATGCATCAGTTTCACAATCAGAGTCACAGTGGTCTCATCTTGGACCATGGGATGATGACCCTGAGATACAGGAAAAAGTCAAGTAAGTTTTATATCGCTAGGAATTAATTATCAAAGTGCTCTATCCAAATGGTTTACAAGTATACCCTTCCACTAAAAAAGAAAAACATGAATACTTTAGAAACTGTTCTAATCTTGCTAATATTTCAATATATTCTATATAAAGTTTCATAGTCATGATCTTATCTTTTTGGAAAATGTCCAAGTAATTTAATGGTAAAGGTGGAATAGTGAGAACCAAGACCAGGAAGGGACTATTTTCATAAAATTTCAGAGTGCTCTGAAAAGCTTCTATCTTGTCAAGTATATTTTTTTTTCTTAAGTTAACCAGCTAATTTTTTCTGCAATTCCGTTTTTTTTTTATTGGACCACATCTAAATCTTTAGAACCCATGTTCAATATCAACCTTTCTGATTTGATCTTATAAGAATCAATGTGGAAAAAAAAGGGATAAAATAGCAGTAGCACTTTTACAATTCACAATCATCAACATTCTATCTGATGTAGTTAAGGGAATTGTCATTTCGATTTTTTAAACTTAACTCTGTGTAGAGACAAGAACCAGAATCTTGATATAGCTCTGAGCTGTATATTAAGACAATCCTCAACAAAAGGTATTTTTGATATCTTGTAAGTGCTTCTCATTTTGGACAGAGTTTATGACGAAGATA
Organism: Elysia crispata; assembly: GCA_033675545.1. Lineage (NCBI taxonomy): Eukaryota > Metazoa > Mollusca > Gastropoda > Plakobranchidae > Elysia > Elysia crispata. The sequence continues at coordinate 315,406 of JAWDGP010006450.1, forward strand.
ATTTTTGTTGAAATAACTTTGCAGATCTTAATGTCTCTTTTACATTAGTGCAAACCTGGAAATACTTCAATGCTTTGCAGGAAATTGAAAGCAGCCAAGGAAAAGTTGCGCCAACTGCAGGACCTAGTGGCCTTTGTCCAACAGTCACCTGATGCTGCCCGTGTCTTGCCTGATAACCTTGGAGATATTGCCAACAGCACAGAAGAGGGAGAGGGTGAAGCTGTTTCTCAGGCAACTCAGACAGATGAACCCAATGCCTCTGTCAGTGAAGGAGAAGTACTCTCTGATTCAAACCAACATATGCAGCAGAGGTAAAACAATTCTCTTTTCTCCCTGTGTTGTTTGATACAAATGTTTCTTTAAAGTTTTAACAGAGTGTTTGTGTATATCAGCAATACTAGAATTAGGATTGTAGAAAATCCTTGATTTGAAAACGCTATTGTGCAAAAAACACTGTAATTTATTGATTTTAACTCCGAATAAACAGAGACAATACAGATGGTCTTGACAGCACCCGAGCAGAACTGGAGAGACTGAGGAAAGAGCGAGCTATGTTACTGGATATTCAGAATCAGTTGAAGCAGATCCAAGATCAAACAGAAGGAGTAAGTCTGAATAAAGGCTAAACATCGTGATAGATTTATTTTGCCAACCCATGGGAAGGCTTTGCCAACCTTAAATTGTCACCATTCATTTCATTTAAAGTGGAACTGAAAAAATTATAGTTGAGAATGAAGATCTAGAAAATAAAGAACACGAAATAGTGATTGCTGTCTTGTAGATGAATTTTTTGTCCTTCGTTAAACTTTTATAAAACTTTGATCACCCCAGACCTCAGTGGACAGAGGGCAGGGGGAAAGACGGGAGAGACGTGATGACCAACATGGAGATCTAAGCAAACCTGGGCAAACCTCAAATGCTCCGGTTGTTACATGTGAGTTACAGTTAAAAATCTGGTAAAATACTTCAGGTTCAATGCTAACAGTTTTAAAATTACTCTTTTCTAACCAAGAAATTTAGGTCTGTCATAAAATATTGTGTTCTGTGTCTGAAATGTTCAAAGAATACTCCAGGAATGAGACTTCAAAGACTTCACATTTAGAGAAACAATCAATGGATAGAAAAAAAAACAACTGTTAGGCTTAAGGTTTGATTTTTCTTATCTAGATTTGAGTCCTTTTAAGAATTCATTCTAATCTTTGTGTCCTCAGTTGCATCTAATGATGAGCTCTACAGTAAGATGAGACGTCAACGCATCTTACGAGAGGAGTTACGATCAAAGAAAAAAGAGCTGGAGGCTATAATGAAGAAAGATCGGAACAAAAGACAATACTCCAGAAACCAGGATAATCAGAGTGACACAGTCTCCTTAAACACAGACACATTTGGGTGAGAACTACTAATGCCTTTTGGGTGGCCTTAGACTAGGTTTTGAATGGTGATACTTCTGCGGGGAGTTTATTTGCTTATTTAGTTTCAAGTTTATATTCTTCATCAAGATACAATTGGTTTTGAGTGTATATAAAGGAAAAGATTAGACTATAGACATAGTAAGCCGGGAATAATTATGTGCTGCAAGTGCACAGCAGGCCTTGAGTCTGTTGGACAAAGTAGGTTATTCATGTTTATAAAGACACAGTAAGCTTTGAATGCTGTTGGACAGAGTGCTTGTGTTTAAAAACTCAACAGGTTTTGATTTACAGTACTCAGTACGCGAAATAGGTTGTTTGTATCATCAAAAACTCATCAGTTATTGAGTCTTCATATAGACACTGAGAGTTTTGAATTTTGAATAAGAAACTTAAATTTTTTAGTTTTTGTACAAACACCACAGATTGAGGTTCTATAGGTTTTTCGTTAGCAATTTTATTTGTGACTTTTTTGAGCTGTCTTGAATAGTACATAAATAAAAAAAAATGAATAAGGTTTAGAGCGCTTTTAACACGGCGTCACATTTTGCTCAGAAAGTTGTATTTTAGTTGTGAGACGAGCACCGAGCTGCTCACCAGCTATCACCAACTTAATCGAGTCAGATATTGTTAGCGCACTGACCGGCCGAGGCCATCCATCAGCTGTCAAAGCCACCTGTTCTCTTTGCTCAAGTTTATCACGCAGTCTGTGCTGAATTCGCTGCAATAGTCAGAAAAATCTAAGAAAGCCATCTCTTTTACCTCATTCTATCTCCAAAACTACTCGTAGTAGGAGTATCATTGTTGCACTCTTTGTTTTCTTCAGCATCTTATACAAAAGACGGTTATAATTTCGGAATTCTATACCAGCTCTTGTGAGTGTGATCAAGGTGTAAATCTAGTGTGTGTTTCAGCCGTGATTTGTGTCTCTAATCAGGACTAATTTAATTAAACTGATAATTTTAAACAATCGGTTCATTTAAATTTTTCCAAATCTGCATTTTCTTAATCTTTAGAAGTTGAACTTTCAAGCGGTCTAAATTTCATCTGGTGCAACGTTTTCGTTCTATAGATTTTTAAGTTTTTTTTTCTTTTTTCCCTTACAATTCAGAATTTATCCAGTAACTGTTATTTAACTTTTCCGTGATGGTCACATACGATGCGTTAATGACTTATGCCAAATCTGTGCCACCCTTAGGCGTGTTTCGCGAAAAAACAAGAAAAACGGTGAGAGAACATTTAACTGTGACCAATTATCGGGAGGAATTCTTATCATTTTGGGCCTCAATGTAAGGCAAGAAACAGAGGACTGTTTTTCAAAGTTTCTTTGCCTGAAGTGCTTTAAAATGATCAAAGACATTATGAAGCACCACAGGGAAGTGACAATAGTTAAGGCAAAAACATAACTTGATAATAACAAAGACAAGTGGTGTCCATATTCAAATATAGATATTAATGCCTGTAAGGTATGCACACAGAGACAGAGCCTCTCTCGAGGATTTTTCCAAAAGAAAGAAACATTGCAAGATGCTGCTGCATTGGAAATGGAGACAACATGTTGCTGATCGCACAGATGCTGAAGGCTCATGCCACACATCTACAAATCAGATAGATATCACACAGCTACTAGAAGCTCACACCTCTAGCTCAGACATAAGGGACAGTATCACACCACAGCTTCACGAAACAGATACAAGCATCACATTCCTTGATCACACAAACAGTTTTGCATGCAACAGTTCCAGCACTGACACCAACATCTCACATCAACCTCAACTTATTCCTGTTGCAGAATCTACACCAATTAAACCTAAGAAAACAGAGACACTAGACAAGTCAACTTCACCTTTGATAAAATGTCACCACCTTCAGTGAGGCACTCAGTCGCTCCAAAGACACACCACTATCAAGGGCAGAGGAGCAGCTCAACACACATTTCATTAGACGAAAATTTAGGGAAAACCCGAAGGAACAAACAATATTGTGCAAGACAAAAGGACAGCCCATAACACTTAAGAGAGTTGTAAGACCTAGAAAAGATACACAAACAAAGAGAAAGAGAACACACCTTGTAAAAAGTTTAGGTCAACCGTAGCTGGGACATCAAGTAGCTCAACAGATACACAGCTTCAGAGTTAAAAAGAATTCCAGTGGAACATAGAAGAAACATAGTTACAAAAGCTACATTCAGACAGAAGTTAAGCATTCCACGATACCATGCATTAGTGATCAAAGAGAAGTTGGGACTGAGTTGGCGACAGAATGGGAAGCATGGTGGGTTACTCAAGAAAATGGGGATACATGTAGAAAACAAAAAGTCAATTTGCGAGCTTTCAAGGGATTTAGTATCAAACTTCGTCAAGGTAGAGTACAGGACATTTTTGAAGGATGATATCACAGAACACCAGGTGCCTTTTGATAGAGTAGGGAAGTTACCCAGATTTGTAGATAGCTTGTTAGATGCACATGATAAAAAAATTTGCTCACATGGTGGAATGGATCTATTCCAGAGGGTGAAATATGGGTTAAAATTGGGGGGATCATGGGAAAAATTCACAAAAATTTACGCTACAGATCGCAAACATAGCCAAAACAAAGGCAAGACACAACACAGTAGTGATAGTGATCGCAGCAGTGCGCGACTCACATGAGAACATGGTCAGGTTTTTAGAAGGAGAGTTAGGTAGCGACATCAAAGCACTTCAGTCCCATTCTTGGAGGAACAAAACAATTAAAGTTTTCCTTAATGGTGACTACGAATTCTTGTGCAAAATCTATGGCCTCTCTGGTCCCCAGGGCACCTACCCGTATCTTTGGTGCCTTATGCCACGGCAAAATATGCATAAACCTGGTGATAAGTATCAACAAAGGTCACTGGAAACCATACTTGTTGACAACTCTTATTTCATTACAGATTCAAGTGGAAAAAAAAGAAGTTGCCAAGTACCACAATGCTTTACACACACCACTCTTAAACATCCAGTTAGACAGCACGAGCCCTCCTTGTCTTCACATTCTATTCGGCATCGTTTTAAAACATCACAAACTGTTGGAAGACACTGTTCACAAGTTAGACATACAAATAGCCAATTAAAAAAGTGAGTTTCTGATGCCTTTGGGTGAGAGTGTGAAAACATATGGATCCCACTGGCACCAGTTGCAAGCACTCAAAAACAAACACCAAATTGAGGAGGGCTGCTTAATATTTAGTGAGGGACAAAGTGATATTCACAGACACTCACAGACAATGGAAAACATAGAGCATCGTCTTTCTTCCCTTTCACACGCAGATCTCACACCAAGGTCAGGCCCAATAGCCTCTGCATTAGACACAATACTCAATTACACCTCAAGCATACCACAGTATCAGCAATAGAAAATTATATGACCATATACAGAAGAATGTTTCCCCACAAAATCATACCAAAACAGCATATCTTAGAACACCACTGCATCCTTCACATACAAAAACATGGACACAGACTGGGCCTCTTAGGGGAACAGGGAACTCACCAAATGATAGCGAATTTAGAAAAACACAGGACGCACGGGTTTACAGACGACATTAAAAAACGGCATCACATATTGACAGCCCACCTACTTCAAGTTGCACCTAGCCTTCAGGGATAAAATGGCTGCACTTTTTAAATGTGATACCATGTGTTTATTCTGTGAATTTATCGTAAAAGAGAAAGTCTGAATTAATTTTATTTTCCTAATAATTATAACTGTGATATCCTTCATGAAAATATTATTTTTTGTTAACTATAATATCAACTTAGCAATGTTGTTTAGAGTTTTCACAATTTTCGGACTTAAATACAATTTGGACTAGCTACCAGCTTGTCCACAGGCTTGTCACTTAAGCTGTTAACTAATAAGGATAATGCTCGTAAACCTTGGAGGGATGTTTTGGACAAATAAAATCTTGCACGGTTTCAAATTTTGTGAGTAAAAAGAAGCACGTCTGTTAATTATTTTTTTCAAATTTTGAAGAAAAACAATGCTCCAATTTTTTAATATGTTTTTTTTAAAATATACATTTGATTTTATGAAAACGTTAATAAATTATGCCGCTTCACAGCCCTATTACTTGGAAAATATAAAAGCTAGCTTCTCTTTTCTTTTTTCTCTGTCTTACAAGTCCTATGTAGCGTCCATAAAGATTCCAACAACTAACAAGCATGTTTTTATGTTTCCTCTATGGGATAGAAGATAACTTCGTATTTTAAGAAAAAAACATGCATGCTCAGAGGCGAGCAGGCTACCTGTGCTGACCCTCTCCTGACCCCCTGGTCAGCCTGACTTGCACGAGACCGGCCGTACTAATCTAAAACAGCGCTAGTGCTACGCCGTGATAAAGACATTGCAAGATTTGAGAACCACAATCGTTTTGCAATTAAGAGTAATTATAAGGACACAGCAGGTTTTGTGTAACATAGAGATATTGCAGATTTTGTTTATTTAAAGTTTTTTTTTTTTATATATTCTTCGTGAAGGCATGAAACTTGAGCTTTCTTTCTGAATCTTGTGGATTTTAAATGTTTCTAGAAGTATTGCAGGATATAATTACTTGTAGAGACAACAGAATTGAAGAATTCTTTCGGAAACTGCAATTGTGAGAATTTGGAGGAAAATTATAGATTTTAAGTATTTTTGAAGACAACATGATTAAAGCATTCACAGGTAAACTGTAGATTCAGGAATGTATATGGGATGCAGATTTTTTGTAGAAGGTAACTAATTGAAGCACTTACAGAAATATGTTTTGCTGGGTGTGCAAGATGTAGATTTTGAAAAATATTTATGTTTTGGTATTTTTTTCTCAGTAATTTTGGCTAATTTTATGTGTGCAGGATTCCAGCCAGTGTAGATGCTACCATGGCAACTTGGGGTGGTTCCACAGTGGATAATCTAGAGAACATCACAGAGGATGAAGATGGTCAGGAGAGAAATGAGAGGACAGGGAGAGAGGAAGATGATGAAGATGATGGTAAGAAAAACTCAAGGATAGCATAATTTATTAAGTTTGTAAACATCCAACTGGTTTTAAAGCTAAAAGTGTACCTGTGCAATTCCCATTAGGCTATCCAAGTGACGGTATTGTTCAGGTGGAAGAAGAGGAAGAAGAGAATGACAGTGACAATGGCACTTATACCATTGAGGCAGATGCAAGGCAAAGGCGAAGTTTGAGGAAAGTCCCTGCTGGAGCAGCTGGAGGAATGGGTATTGGTGCCAGGCCAAAAACTTCTCGAGGCAGGCAGACTTACCCGCAACCATCCTATGGAGATAAAAGTATGTCACAATATGTCATATTGTTTAGATCAATGTTGTAGATAAAATCTAGCCATTAGGAACAAAAGCATGTTATATTTTTATGATCATTGTTTTACTATGAGAGCAACCTTAAAGGTTCTTACTAATATATATTGCAAATGTTAAAATCAGTATTCTAGTGTGAGAATATATCTGTATTACTATATAAAGATCAATATTTAAGTATGCTGCAATAATTTTAAGGATGCTTAACTTAAAAATCTGATTATTTTAACAAGTTGACAAGGCGTCATATATGCTTGAAGTTATACCCGCTACCTAGATGACTGGAAGTGAGCTCAGGTCAGATGGTTTAGGCCATGGCAAACTAAAAGAAAGTTCTGAGATGCGTGCCCTAACATTTTATAAAGTTAAAACTTTTTTTTTCATTTTGTTGGTGATTTGACTGTTTTTGTGTCTTTATTGGTGAACAATTTTATGAAATGATAAAGGCTGTCCCTGCGTCTTGCAAATGGTTGCTTGTTTTTTAGGTTCCACATTAAGTTTTCTTTTGTGTGACATTCTGACAATAATGGAGTGTCATTGAAAAGGCTGAGTGATGGACAAATATGGTGTCATTTTTTTATCATTGATGATGTTGAGCTGTCCTGTGTTTGTGGTTGTGCAGCTTGATAGGTGCTGATTCTGCTGATTTAAAGCAGTGTTGAAACTGGTCTCATAATCTTGAGTTGGTGTGCTGTTGGGGTGTTGCTCTGTTACAGGTTGATGCTGCTCTGTCTGCCTGATCTAGATCTATACCTGCATGTACTCTGTTAGAGTGAGATATTGTGCTTGCTGTTTTATGTGAATTTGTTGAATGTCTAAAAAGTTTCTGTTTACAAATTTGTGAGAAGAGTGGACTAGGTGACCAAAGCTGCTTACAGTTGCTGGATGGTCAAAAGTCTCTGGTACCTTGGATGAGCTCTTTGATGTTACTATAGGTTGACCTAGGCTCTGTCTATGGCTGCCTCATTTGTACACTATACATCATTAGAAGAAAATATTTATTTTGTCCTCAAAATAAAAGAAATGCTTGAAGTTTTCCGAATAGAGTAAATTGGTGCATTACCCTTGACGCACAAATGTTTTGAAAATTTATCGTCTGTCTTGTTCCTAATATCAGCACCATAATTTAGTAAAATGTCTCCTGCGATGTGAGAAAGATTATGAGTATTATTTTCTCTTAGCTTCTCTGAGACCCAAATGTTCTCACAAATATGGCACAGTTCATTTACGCTATGCATATGTCTCTCAAGGGAGTGTTCCATTCTGAGTAATTCTAAAATTTAGAGCAGAAACAAAATTAAACAAGCCTGGGGCTGGGAACCAAAATGCATGAATATGGGGGAAATTATTTGCTCAGAATAATATATTTCTTAATTTTATGTGTTCATTTGTAATTGTTTACATCGATTTTACTTACTTCAATCTGTATTGCAGATGCAAAAAAATTTCCAAAAAAGCAGAATACAAAACGATCAAAAGGAAATCAGCAGGAGTACAGACTTAGGCAGGAGGTCTGTTATTATATAAGGAATTCACAATAATCCCTTCTTAAGATTTAAAAACAAATTTCATGTAGAACAGGTTGATTTTTTTGTGATAAATATTTGCTGGGACAGGAAGTTTAAAAAATCATAAGCCAAGCTTAATGTTCCATACTTTCTCATTTTAAACAGTTCTTTAATTTCCATATGAGGCATTTATTGAGCCATTGACTACAAAGTGACAGCCTTATGTCTTAGAGTTAATATAAAAATATTAACGGCAGTAAATTGATTAGTTGAACAATAAAAACACCCTTTCTCTTGTAGTCCCATTTTTTTTGTTTTTGTTTTTTTTTTGAGAAAATTATTTTTCTTCATGGTGTTGTATTTTATATAATGTATATATATTTACTTTCCCATTTTAAGTCGCTTAACTTATGGAATATAAATTTGTGTATTTCTCAGAATTTTAGATCTGCAGAGGAACTGATAGAGGAAGATGAGACCATCAAAGTGGAAGACAGCAAATGGTTCCATCAGATCCAAGAAAGACTCAGCACTCTTAGTTCTTCTGTAGAAGTTCTTCTTCGAAAATCTGACAATGATAGCAGGCAGCTCAGTGTCTCCCTCAGTCAAGGTACATTAGATTTAACAAATGCATTCTTTTTGCTTGCTTGCTTGCTAAAAGATGAATGTGATACTAGCTTGTCTTCCATTTTTTGGATAAGTAGAAGTTGAGATGTATGTAAGCCTACTGTTTATCTTTTGTTATTTTTAGTCTTCTCTTATTATGGGAAATGCCCTCTTTCAGGTACCTTAATTTATAAAAGACCAGGAGGACATGAGATAAAGGACGTTTTAAATTAAAAAGGCAATAGTGTAAACATATTATTCATTTTAATGAATTGAAAGTAAAAAAATTGAATTGAGACGAACAGTTTTATCGATCAGTCAAGTGCCTTGCTCTTTATTGTAGACGATCATGACCTTCCAGGCATCTCTATTCCTTGTCACTTTCATTGCACCTGTCACTCATCCTACTTTAAGCCACTTTGTTAGTCTATCCATCATCTTTTCACGCTGTTTTCCCCTGTTGTGTTTTCCTTTATATCCTTATTTATAATCAGCATTATGAAGGATATAAATTTGTCTTTTTCTATTTTTTTTTTTTTTGATTTTATATAGAATTTTGACAATTTTATGCAATTTTCACCATTGTGTAGCTTTAAAAAATTATGTTTTCTTAAATATCAACTTCAATTTAGCTCATGGACTGGGTGCTTGATCTTCCTTTGATTTTGTAGACCTGAAGGCTCTTCTGAATAGATAAGAAGTTTGCTCAAAACAGCTTCAAGACAAAGCCCACATATTGATTTTCAATAGAAACTGCTTCTTGACATCTAAGAAGATGCTTTTATTTCCTCTTTCAGGCAAAAATTAACTTGTATACGAAATTTGTGTTTATGAAATATTTTATAATACAAATCTATCTCTTTAGCTATATAAATGTTTTTAATATTTTTTTCAGAGAACGCTCCTCAAGCAGGAAGTTTCATCTCACCCATGCAAGAACAGATGTTGCAGCTGCAGAACCAGTCTATGATGCTGAGCTTTGGACAAGTTGTACAGTCTTTGGCTAGGCAGCAAGGGGACATGCATCAGTTACAGCAGCAACTGCAGACCCTACAGCTTCAGGTTGCTTATTAAACATGAGGCAGAAACTAGCTTGTTGAGCGTTTTGTTTATCTTTATAGGACAACTACATGCATTTTTCTGGAAATATTTTTAAAAACCATGGTGTCCCTCATGCTCATCATTATATTCCACCATCATGGGCAGAGAAGCTTAAATGTTTGAGCAGCTTGACAATTTAAAAAAGTATAGTTATAATTAGTGATGCTGTTGATTTGGAATATTTGTCACTAAATACAAGTTTTAAATGATAGCCAACACACATGGAATCCTAATGTAAAGTGAAAGAAAAAAAAGAAGAGATAAGTGTTTCTAGTATTCTTAAAGATAGTCCAAATTATTTTGCCTGGAATGATCTGTAGAAGTAAAGAAAGTGGAGTCCCAAATTTTCTTAAAAGAGTGAACAATTTTGTTGTTGACCATATCTTCAAGAAGTATTAATTTATTCTAACTCATATTTAATTAGCATTTTATGCCTGCAGGTTGGACAAAATCACCAAGTTACACTTATTTACTCTAAAACCCAGGTGCAAGAAGTCCAAGAGCAAAGCTTTCATGGAGGTTTAGGTAGCTCTGGGTCTCACTTGTTTCGCCCGACTCTGACCAACACTCCTCTGAACAACAGTAGCTTTAATCTCCAGGCCTCTGCTGCTGCTACAGCCCAATCCTTGTCCTTCAACCAGCATATGCCCAGTCCATTCAATCAGGTTATTTACATTTCTGGTAACTTTGTAACCCCCAATTGCCAATGTAATGAATCTTGAGTTACTTTATGATTATTGAAACATTTTCGAGCTATAATGGGCTCATATCCAAGATCAAGGCTAATGGGTGGTTTAAATGAAATGAAAGCAATATTAGCTAGCATCAAGATCCGTGTAACACAAAAATGTTTTTACTCTCTGTAAAGAAAAAGTTATATTTGTAATTTTGTTTTAAGTATATATTTTTTTTATTTACCCTCAGGCTGGCCTCAATAACACAGCCCCGGCAAATTTACTTGGTGGTTTAAGCCCCGGTTTTCGCTCCATCCAGCAACAGACCCCTGGTCTGGGCCTGTCCACAGGCAACCTGTCTAATGTTGGGGTGACAGGGGCAGGTTTGAGTGTAAACACTCTCCCTTCCTCCTTGAACCCTTCTCATCCTCTCCTAACATCATCATCAGGGTTTGTATTCAACCCTGTGTCCCACTCTACTCTTGGTTCACACCACGGTCATACTCAGCAGCATCTAAACAACAGCACTAGTCAATATAATGTCAATTTCAACCGACACCAGGGTACATCCTCGTCATCGCTGTTCAATGCTCATCAAAATCCAGACACAGCTCCAGCAGCTGGAGTTGCAACCCGTGACTTTAGCCAGATTGTTAACGATAGCTTGATGCCAGATCAAATTTCTAGAGGTGCACACACCCAGCAGAGTGGAGCTGATGGCCCAGGCTTGAACTTCTCTTCTCTGTTTCCCAATTCCTCATCATTTCTTTCAAATCGTGACATGAAAGAGGAACAAGGAGATGTAGAGGAAGAGAACCCTGTCCCCAGTCATCTCCCTAGCACTGGACGCTTTAAAAAAAGGTCAGAACCATGTTTGTTAAACTCACTGCAAACCTTTAGAAAATGGTAGTTATATATATATATATATGTATCACACATAATTTTAATACTTTTTTGTTTCATTTTCTTCATACTCATTTTAATTTTATTCATCATTTCTAAGCATTTTACAATTCTTTTTTTTTTATTTTTGTAGGAAACTCTGGTCATATTTGAGAATTATTTTTAGAAGTACAAAACTCTGAGTAACAATAGTTTCCTACATCAATTGTATTGTGTTGACCTATTCTCACTAATTTCAGGAAGCATGGGTCACAAGTCAAGAAATCTGAGAATGATACTTCCACAGGTAAAAATTGTCATTTAATTGCAGAAGCACCTTTTTTTTTTTACTTCATTTCAATTGGCTTTAAGTAGTGGCAAGTAATTAAGAAGGAAGAAAACTATATAAGGATCGGCTGAAAACAGTGAAGAGGAGTACAGCTCTAGACTGTTAAGCACTTAGACATGCAGATATTTCAACCAATTATAATATTGAGAAAGGTGCCTATTGATCCTTGGACATAATGGGTACAAGAGCAACTTTTTAAGGACAATTACATGGTTTATTCATAAAAGGGTTGGTAAAAATGACTGCATAAAACTAAACTGTTTTAGGGCCAAGAATATCAACAGCCCGATCAGAGCATACAGATGAGAGAGAGAGCAGTTCTAGTGCTCCTCCAAAGTGGTCCCTGGGTCTCAGCTCGGCTTACAGGCCAGGTTCCGACTATGCTGGTGCTAGTGGGGACGCTGCTGCCTGTGCTGATTTTGATGCAAACTCCAGTTATTCCAGCATTCAGTCTATCCGAGAGCAACACTCCAAATTGAGGACAGAACAAACCAGAATCAAGTAAGTGGTTTGCTTTCCCCATGCTTCAACTAAATATCATTTGAGTAGACTAACAATTGTAAGGTGAAACACAAAGCTTAAGATATTACCAAAAAAGTTATTCCAAGTTGAAGATATTAATGTGGTGCTGCAAAACCCAAAGCTGAGAATTCACCAATAGCTGTTGAGCAGCATGAACATTACCATCTATTACAAAGAATATTTAAAGAATGCTGCTAGCTGGTATTACCAGGTACTTAAAAGCCACTCTGAAATCAAATGTTCGGAGAGCATATCTAAGCTGACGATGATACAGGTGCTTTCAGTATTACAGAGATATCAAATTTCAGGATGAATCCGGAAATCCAAATTTTTTAAGAAATCTGGATTTTGTCTGAGTGCAGGATGATCTTTGACAAAAGTCCTAAACTTATCTTGTAAAAATTATGTCATCATACATCAATCCAAGACCCTCATGTGCAATATGCTTTTCTAAACCATTAAATTGTGTTTATTATGAAAGCTTTGCCTATATATACAAAAGAGTTCTCATAATTCTGGAAATGTTGTAGTTTCGTTTTTAGCTTTCTACTTTCTGTTTCATAATGTGGTTTTTCAAGAATAACTTTTTAAATCATCTAGATCGTCTAGAGACCTCTATCAATGGAAAAAAATGCAATATTGTTAAGGAAAGCGAGTAAAATTAGGTGAAAGTGAGTCTGTAGACCTAGATCTTGTCACAGGCAAAGGAGATGAGAAACTTGATAGTTGGATCTATTATTTAAACTTTGTAAATCCACTCTCTAATTCAAAGGCTTGACCTGGCTCCACAAGAATTGGGATTTTTTTTTCATAAAGTTTGTATCATAATATAAACCATTTTTACTCTTTTTATGTTATCCTAGGCTAATAAAGAATCCTTTTTATTTTGCTTTTTAAAAAAAAAAAAAAAAAAACTGGTTGAGAAAGATTATCAGTTATTTCCCCCTCTTTGTATTGTAACTTAAATGCAATATGTAGTAAGAATTGTTAATTAATTGTTAAAGCACTTCATTGAATTAGTGCATATGATGTTGTTCTTTTCGTAATTTTCATCTCTTTTGGTTTATTTTTATTCATTGATACATGTTATTTCCTTTATTGTCTTTGGTTCTTTGTATGATTTTGAGTACAGTTATGTTTTTGGGTCACTTAGTCTCTCGTGTCGACTTTTTTGGGGATGTGGCAAAAGTTTAGGATTTTTTTTTCATAGCCAGTTGGCATCTCTGGTATTATAATAAAGCAAGATCTAAGTTTACGATATTGTTTATATCCTAACCACTATTTATTGGTAATGAATTTTAAGTTGAATTTATTGTAAACCTCTGTTGAATGCAACACCAAAACATAGGATATTATCAAATGATTGTCGAGCAGCATCCAAACTGGAGAAAATAATGATATTGTAAACACTGCTCATAGTTTTGAATCATGCTAGTGGGTAAAACAATAAGTTACTCAAGAGCAACATTCCAAGCATATTATACTTCCAATAATTGTGAAGCAATTTTAAATTTTAAATTTTAAAGCTAATACTGCCTATTGATGTTCAACAACACTTTAAAGGGATATTATCAATTTCTGCATAGCAAGGCCCCAGGCTGAAGACCTTACAAATCATTTGGAGCAATACTTCAATCTCAAAACTGTATTTTTCTAAGGGATCTTGGTGCTTGCATTTATGTTAGGTATATCAGAAGTTGTCAAATATTTAAATAAAAATTTTGTCAACTATTTATCCTATGGATCACAGCATAGGGTTATGTCACTCTGGTTTCCTGCAACTTTTATCTCAAGTGTTGCAAAGGTATTTAGATTTAAAAAGGTAGAAAAAGACTCTTGTAGATGAAACCATTTAAAATGTATAAAATTTCATATTTGCAATCTGCTTTAGTCTTGATTATATTGATACACCTTAGTTGTAAATGAATGAAGAGGTTAAAAGAAAAAAAAATTTACTTCACAGCCTTTTTAATGAAGCCTTGGTCTTGAAACTGATCACCAAGGATGAGCCTTACATATTAAACGCTTCTTTTTTTTCATTTTTTTTTTTTACTCAGAACTGCCAATGATGCAGAGGAAGGCAACACTCTTTTCGACACATTGCGAGACACTATCTATACTGAGGTGGCTTCACTTATCTCACAGAATGAGAGTAGGCCGCATTTTCTCCTGGAGCTATTTCGAGACATTCGCCAGGTTGACTCAGACTTGATGCGACAGCGAACTCTCTATGCATTACAAGACCTTCTAAAATCTGGTCTTAAAGAAGTGAAAAGTTTACGTTCGGTATGTCATAAACACAAGTCGATAGCTGACAAGTTTATTGCTGTATACAAGCTCTGTAATGAGCTGAATACCTCAGGCATGCCATTAGCCTATGAGAAAGACCAATTTTAAGCTATATACTGTTTTCATGGAATAATTTGAGCTGGTTTGTAGAACACATTCAAATAACAAATGAACACTCTCAAAGTGTAATCAAACTTGCCTACTGTTTAGAAAAAATCTTTAAATGTTACGCGAAAAATACACCTGTTACGGGGTTACGGTAAAACGACAGATGTTACAAGTTTTTGTGTGGATTAGATCTACTTTTTTTTTTATACATATTAAAAAAAAATCATGAAAGTTGAGAATTTAAATTCTCTTTCATCTCTGCCTTTGGTTTCTTTCCAGTTTTTTTTCTACCTGTGTAAGGGCTCATAGGTAATAGGGCTTATGGCCAAAGCAAGGCTTAATAATCTTTGTTTTTGTTGAGAGTTTTTTTTTTCCATTAGTAGGGTGTTACAGAATTTTGTCTCTTGTTACAAAAAAAAAATTGTTTGCTTCAGATTTTCAAATTTTGAAGTAGACAAGTCTGTGTAAGTTGAAGGGTTTAAAAGAAACTTCTGTATAGTTTTCTAGATAGCAAAGAAGGCTAGTGCTTTAGATTTGTGTTTCTAAGCCTATAAGACAACTTTATTCTACCACTGTTACTGAAATTTAGCCAAATGCCTCGTGGGTGAAAGCAGAGACAGCCAACTCCGAGCAGACGCCTAGCGAAAGCATGACATCAGAGGATGACGAAGATCTTAAAGTGGTAAGCATATCCAAAGAATCGGCCATATCAACTTAGCATAAATATAATGAAATTTAAAACAGGTTATCTAATGATGAATTTAACATTAATTCATATTAATTTTGTGCAATTTGTCACATGAAATGTGCAGTGGGGAAAAGGTTTATTCAGCAGTTGTAATGAATAAAAAGAAATTCATAACTTTGTCCCATTGTATACCTGGAGCCTCAGCAGTACCTTAAAGCAATGCAGTTTGTAAAAGGCTGCTCAGGCAAATTCTCAAACTTTTTAAGCAAAGGCTCCAAGGCACAATGCTTGATTTTTACCTATCATCATATTTACCTTAAAGTCTGTGATACATTTTTGCTTTTTACAATAAAATGAAATATCAAATTATGTTTCCTGTCTGCATATGCTTAGACAAGACTTCAGGAGGAAATTACTGCAGCTGAGAGAAGTCGACTGAACCGTCTGATGAGAAACACGGGCTCTATGAGAAATTACCCTTTTGACTATGCTGAGACTGCTGAGAACCCAAGCTCTTTATCTACCCCAACGAATGGGGCAGATGATGCTCCTTTCTTTCAGGTTAGAAACTGTCTTGGCTTTTATATATTTTATGCATTGCTTTATAGTCTGATACAATGGTTCTGTCAAAGAATTCTGCAGGTAGGAGACGGCAAAAGGAAGCAGTTTTTAGAAATATCAGGCCTCTTAATATCTTTGGAAAAAAGTGAACCTTAATAAATATAATTAAATGAAAGATCTAATAAGTATAATGAAATGAAAAATGTCTAATTTTGTCTCCTTTTTTTCATGAGTAATCTAGGAGACAGAATTGTTTAATGATGAGATTTTTTCAATCTACCTTCTATCACATGTGTAACATTATAGAGGATCTTTGCGATTTTGAATCTATCAATTGTGTTGGCTCATACAATCTGCTATACCAAGTGATTCAGAGCCGTTGTTGAACTCTCATGCTAATCAATCTGCCAAAAATTGATTAAGATATGTCACTATGGCTTTCTTTAACATGTGATGATGGAATGTAGAAATAAGTTTAGGGCTGTCTTTTATTATAAATTTTCATATAATTCATTTGTGCTTCCTTTCCTAAATGCTGCACTGCACCGAAATATTGTTCCTCAGAAGTAAATCATAGGAGATATGTTATTCTTAACCATGTTTACTTTTTCACTATATTGCAGGACACTCTTGGAGAAACTGTGATACGATTTGATAGTCTGAGATTAGAGGAAGAAGAGAGGTCTTCCTCAGCAAAGGAGAAGATGAAAGGACAGGAAGGAGGTGCCTCAGCTAGTGAGGAAGGCAGACAGAAAACAGTGAGTTAATCCTTTATAAAATATGACAATGAAATATTTTTATTCTTTTAATGTAAAAAGAATTTCTCAGGAAACAAAGAGATTTGAGTTCAGTTTATTCTCAGCATTTGAGGTAGATCAGCAGAGTCATGATAATCAGTTATGTTGGTCTTTTTGAAAATTTTTGTTGAATTTTGAGTCAAAGATTATATATTCATTTGTGTGTGATTTGTGGAAAAGAATGTCTTTATGCTTTTCAAATAGATGTTGTTCATGGCTTAGCATGGGGGGTGTATTCTTGAAATATAAAGACTATAAGAATAGGTTTGCATCAATGACCCAATGAGGGTGTGAAAGTACAGATTTTTATTATTCCATGGCTATAGAAAAGCACACTAAAAACAGCCATAGCTCAACAGATAAGAACTAGGAGAAAAAGGCATACATTAGTAAACAAACGGCCAAAGGGTAGGGGGGAGGTGTGGAAACTTGGATATTTTCATATAGAGCCAAAGCATTATTATGTCCTATAGGCAATGCTTACAATGAAGATTCAAAGGAGAGTAGCTGCCAAAAACAGCGAGTTTTAGTTGTGCTCTGGAAAGATCCATGGCTTACAATTAATGACTTCATGGTGCTGAAAGGGTATGAAAAAGCTCGCTCAAGACTGGATTCTGAATATTCTGGTCTCAAAGTTCAGGGCTTGCCGCTAGATCATTGTGTTACAAAGATTCTTGGTGTCTTAGGAAATGACGTCAATAATTGTACCATATACATTAATTCACAATCTTAATTCAATATCCTATTCATATCTGAAAAGGAGCATCTTTTCCTTCTCAGCTACACTGAGAGATTTTACACATACATGAAATCACAGCAAAATAAATTACTCTATATTGAGATGGTAATGGTTGATGAAGAGAAAAGGAAGGTCTTCTTGGCTCCGAAAAATGAAAGAAAAATGGGAGAGATCTATACACAAAATTGAACTCACATTTTGTTTAATTTTAATTTTCCACAGATATGGGGAGAAGGAGGTTTCTTAGCCTCGGAGCAGCTTATGAGAGACATGCGCTACCAAACTGTCTCAGGATCAACTAGACGCACAACTCTTGAGGAAGAGGAGGAGGGTCGGAATAGATGGAAGCAGAGGTTTGGAGCATCATCATTTCTTGGAGCCACAGGCAACATCCTCATATCCCAGGAGTCTCAGTCTAGTGAGGTGGCTAGCAGCTCAGCCATGGACCAAGCCAGTGAAAGTTCCATGTCTGACATGCCTGTATGTTATGTCCAGTGCTTGCGGACCAATTTTACACTTAGCTTATTAATGCTTAATCCATGACATAGTGGTTACTGCTGATAATATCAGGCCTCACAATTTTCCGCGGATCTGCGAGAATCCGTGGTTAGGAAAATTGGTGGTTGAAAATCCGCGAATGGAAAAAAAAATATTTTCAGCGCGTAACATTCACCTGAAGTCTACTGCGATCGTTATATCCAAGTAAACACAAACTCCTCGGAATGGTATACTTGGCATTTTCCGTAAGCATCGTTGTGTCACATGGCAATCGTGTTTACCCTTTTCCGATGTTCAGCTCAACACCGTGTGCATCAATATCAGGCCAGACATGAAGTCCGTGGAATAGTAAACTCGGCACTTTACGGAAGAGTCAGTCTGTGATATCTAGCTGTCTCCAACGTTTCGGAGAAGCGTTATAATTTCACTAAACTTTACAACTCTCTTAAACAGTTCAGAACCACACTCTTGCCGAAGTTCATTATTTTGTTTACACTTGTGATGTAGCAGCATAGACCTAGAGATTGAGAGGGATGGGCGGGAAAAAAGTTTGATAGGCCTATGCTAGCTTTAAGGGGTAGAATACACATTATCAAATCTACTTCTGGCTCTAGGACTTTGGCTCAAACCCTTTATTCAATTTTTTTATGAGTACGGCCGCTCTTCATTGGTTTTTTTTCCTTCCGCACGGCCCTCCTCTAGCTTGAGGAGGTGTAAAACTTTGATGAGACGGGATGGATTGGCATAGTTTCAGTACATGATTATACGCTTAACTAATAATTACAAAGATCAAGCTTGGTTGATGCCTTAACATGTAATACAATCATGTTACAACTGATAACTAACCAGGTTTTCAGACCTTGCTTTGGGTCTGACCGCGTGCCCACACAAGCATTTATTGTCTTGCTGATTTAGATAAAGCACATGTTAAGACAGTGTATGCGGGTGTAGTCTGCCTTTTGATCAAGGTGTTGTAAGATCTGGATTAAAACCAAGAAACAAAATCTAGCCAAACGTATCAATACTCACCAAAAAGTAACTTTAGATGTAGAAAGAGAAGTGAAATAGCAAACGAGTCAAAGAAAGGGCAGCATCCTGAAAATACAAGTAATAGTTGTTCACTTAACCTCGTCCTAAAGTGTCTTTTCTACCCAGTTGTGATTCAAGACTATCAAAATTTAATAGAACTGATTAAAGCTGGAAAGGAAACTAAAACTCATTCATTTGGCAGCATCATAGTACAGTAAAAGTTCATGCAAGTGACACTAGTGTAAAAAGCAACATTAGTTTGGCTCAGAAAATGCCTTTGATAAAGTGGCAATTGTTGCCTTTTTTGAGTTTTAAAAAACCCAAGCTTTTACCTACCCCTGACTCTGAAAGTGAAGTGGGCATTGACTAGAACAAGGAGAATGAGGTTCTCTGTTCTGCCCTAAGCCCATGGATGAAATAATCCAGGTAAAAGAAAACTGTTCATGACATTGGCAATTATTACAAGGCATAGTCATTTTCATACGAAATATGAATTTTTAAAACCAATTACTTTGAATTCCTCTTCTCTGGAATTAGTGTATGTTACCAAAATCTATTTTGTTTTTAACTTGAAATTATTGGAATTGTGCAAAAATTTTTATATTACCACGGTGCCAATCATTTTCAGTGGTTGTGAAAATTTTAGGCTGTGACCCCTGTTATGTTTTACTATTAAAGCAAGATTTTGATAGTTTTCCCTCTCATATCATGTATATTTTAGTTAGTTGATCATCATTTTCATTTTTTTTTTAATTTCTTGATGGCAGCACAGTAGAAAATGACTAAAACTTTTAAATAAAAGACATGACAAAAAGCAAAAGCCTTTAAAGGCATCAAACAGTTTTTTGCTCTTTTCGCTTTTTGTTTGTACCATATGAAATAAGAAAATTGAAAACCAAAGATAAATGTATATCAATATGTGTATTTCTGGTTTGCAGTATCCTCGTATTGACATGAAGCAGCTGGACAAACAGATAAAGGCTATAATGTTGGAGACAATCCCTGTAGTGAAGGAACACATGGAGGATGTGTGCTCAGGTCAACTCCTGGCCTACATCAAGCGCCTTGTGCTCTCCCTCACTGGCCAAATGAGCAGTCAAGATTTTGCTCGCTTCTTCCATAGACAGCTGGCATCCATTCTGGAAGACACCTTGCAGAAATACCATGGTAGAAAGTGAGTCTACCAACTTGAGATGAACCTGTTTTATACTGGCCTCTAAAATTTCATACATTTTGAATATAAAGCAGACTCGAAATTTATCGCCCTTGATCAATCAAGGTGCCGTGCTCTTTAGCGTAGGCGATCATGACCTTTCATGCATCTCTATCCCTCGTCGCTTTCAGTACTTCTGTCATGCTTCCTATTTTGAGCCAATTTGATAGTCCATCCAACATCTTTTCATGCTGTTTCCCTTGCTGTGTTTTCCTTTGATCATTTCAGTTGTCAGAAGATGTTCTTGTTTCTCTTTTCTCATCACATGGCCAAAACAGGTTGCTTGTGTTTACATATTCTATTTATTAGCGATCTTGTGCTGGCTTCTCGTAACACTGTTTTGCCCTTGATAGATTGTTAAAAACTGAATGCAAACTCATTTCTTTTACGCAGCAAGTAATTTTTTTCCATTTTTCCTTTAGATTTCTTTATTTAATGATGCCATAAAACTGAGATTTATCATTTCCAAGAACAGTATAAGTATTGTACTAAAAATACCTTTTGAATCAATTTCTATGCAGAATGCGAGAGTGTGGGGAAGATCTACTTGTTGAGATATCTGATGTGTTATTCAATGAGCTTGCTTTTTTCCGCCTCATGCAAGATCTGGATGACCCAAATGTTTCTGGCCGGCTTCGTGGTACAAACTGGCAAGATCAGGTACGTTGCTGAGTACTTATCTCATGACAAGTTTGCCACTCAAAAGATAAAAAAAAATACCTCTAGCACCTCATCTTTGATTAAGACAAGTTCTCAGTAATTTAAAAAAGTTATGACTCATTTCTAATTTTAAACATAACAAATTTGAAATATGCTTTGAAATTATTGTAGCTTGCTACTATTTTGTCTAGGTGCGTGAAGCTTCTTGATCTATGGCCTCTCTTTCTGGAATAACCTATATGCAGACTTCAAATCTTGTAAAATTGAAGACCCATTTTTCTTTTTTGTTTTGAGTAAATTAATGAAATCTTTATCACGAATATAGGCTTCTCTTAATATTGTTATGCTACTGTTTTTCTTTGAATTGCTGAGTTCTTTTTTTTCATATTTTAAACTTATCTGTGGAATAAAGGGAATGTTTTAATAAATTCATATTAGGCTATCATATAAGCACCTAAAGCATCTAACTAGGTTGATACTATAGTATATATTTCCCTATAATTATGATTATTTGGATTTCTTTGGATAAAATTTTGGGTCATAAAATCCCTAATGAGCTTTCAAAGTTCAAACCAGTGATGATGTGTATAATTGAAATATTGATCAATGCATGGAGAGCCATAATAATTTCACCTCCGTGATGTTAATACACAAAAATTGGCATAAAAATATTAAATTAGGAACCCTTGCCCCTGGAATGCTATGAAATAACTAATGCTATATTTAAATTCAGGAGGCAGATGACAAGGAAGGATCTGAGTACAGTGCTGACAGCAGCAGCACTTCCGGAGATGGTGATAATCAGGATAAACCTGTTAAGACTTTGTCTGGCAGGAAGTCTCAGAAAAGGAACCAAGATATGCAGGAGAAAGAGGCTGAGGCAACTGATAGAGGATTCCAAATCACAGAGGCAGACCAGGATGAGATGGGCAGAGTAAGAGTTAAGATAAATAAAAATGATAATTTGATCAATTCTACAATTATTTGCATTCATTTGAAAAATATTTTTTTCCTTTTTTCGGGTTTAAGTCTTCTCAATGATTTTAAAGTGTTGCAATGAATGCTTTATATTATTTTTTACATTTAAGAGTAATTTAGTGTCTATACCTATTCTACTGAATAATTATGATTAGTCATACTTGTTTAAAGCTAAATAATGAGTAACTGCATTTGCAACAGCTGTGCCCCCAATAGCTTCAGTGCATTTATCTGCAGGAACGAGACGACGAACTGGCTAGCCAGGTGAGAGTGGAGGATGCAGAGGAGAAAGATGATGATGAAACTGAGCACTCATATAAAATTGAGCTTGCTCCTAGTGAGACAAAACCATTTACTAGGTGAGAAAATGTTATGTCAGTTCTCTCAAGGAAATGCTGGGGCCTTATTAATTATGCTAAGTTATTCCTTCTCTTGCATTTTCCATAGTAGTGATCATTGCATGAAATTTTCAGTGCTCTTTGAGGAGATACTAAATTTTTAGTTCTTATTATAAAAATAAGAAAATTTTATCCACTTTATAAATCCTTTTTCAAAGTCAAATTTACGACCTCTGGCTCATTAAACCAGTTTTGAGTCATTTATCATGATATGTTAAAGACGGAATTAAATAAATTTTGAGTACTATTTCATGCATGATCCATAATCAAAGTTAGATCTGCTTATTGAGCCAAATTTGTAGAAGTAGATAAAAAGTTACGAAGAAAGTCTTTGACATGTTATGACTTCAATCGTGACAAAAAATATAAGAATATTTTTCTATCTATCCAAATCAGCTATTACTAGAAACTTTTCAGGATGAGATAGATATAAGCCATTATAAACAAAGCATGCTACTTTTTTCTTTTGTTTTTGTTTCATGTAAGCCACATATTGAGTTTTAATTTACCTTTATTTAATATTAAGGTTAAATAATCTTTTAAGAAGAAAATACTTAAAAATGCCTCCAAATAAGACTTCTGTCAAGAAAAAAAACATGAATTATTAAAAAAAAGGAAAAGTTAAGTTTGATGTCTGGAGAAGAATTACAAGAAAACAGTGTGCAACATGTTTATATGTTGCTTTGTAAGATTGAGTTAACTGTGCTGTACATACAGTAGAGATGAAGCAGAGCATAGCCAGAAAATTTGCTATGCCTTATCTCCATTGCTTATTCTTAACTGACTCACATGGGATGAGCTTAGAGGATTATTTCAAAATTCGACATTTATGTATTTTGGCCAGAAAAAAGAAAAGCGTTAAAATGGACAGTTTGAAACATGAGCAAAATGCTTATATTTTTCTGTTGTTTTTTTTTTTTTTTAATATAATTTTTGCTCCTATCTTCTATCCTCTTGCACCCAGGATTGGTAGTGATGAAGATGATGATGAAGGGGATGAAGAACAGAGTATGGAGGATCCAAGTGAGACAGCTGTTAGCAGAGATTCTATGCTGGAGACAAACAACACCAGTGGTACTGAACATCAGCAGCAACAGCAACAAACATCCCAGTCTGCTCCAGACCAGGTATCCCCTTCTCCAAAGCCTGTTGGTTCCTGCACTGATTCCGGAGAAAATGCAGGCAGCAGATCCAATGCTGTCAGAGGTACCCCACGTCCTGAGACTGAGGGCAGCCAGGGAGATGGTGCAGAGAAGCAAGACAGGGAAAAGCCAGTTGGTGGTAGCAGCACCTCCCCCTCACCGCCATACAAGGTTAATGGGGACTGCACACAGGCTGGAGGAGATAGTGTTGTTGGCGGGGTATGTAGGAAGAGTCTCTCTCTCTCTCTCTCTCTCTCTCTCTATATATATATATATATATATATATATATTTCTGTCTCTCTGTCTCTCTCTCTCTGTCTCTCTCTCTCTCTCTCTCTCTCTCTCTCTCTCTCTCTCTCTCTCTCTCTCTATATATATATATATATATATATATATATATATATATTGTTATCTGCTGTCTTGATATGTTTGTTGAACTTTTAACATTTGAGCCAAATAAAAAGGAAAGATGTTCCTTTTGTTCTTTGGAAATACATCTTTTTTTTTTGTGGAGACTTGAAAGCATTTGTCATGAGCAGGCATTTTAAATTAGCTTTTGATTTCTTTGCACATCTTTTTTTTTTAAATTTTAAAATCAAATGTTAAGGGTTTTCAGATCTGAAGATGTAATAGTTGTTTTGTTCAATATGCTAGTTAAAAGTCGTATTCACCCTCATTGTACTCCTTGAAACCCACTCCTCCTCTTTCACATGATTAAGACTTTTGTAAAAACTTTATTTTATGAGGTGAATGGTGTCACAAATCATAATGGCAGCAATGATCTTCACAACAGTGGTGAGAATGAAAATGATAACGAGCTAACGATAGATGATCTTCCAGACAGACTGGATGTTGGTGTTGCTGATGCTGGCATTGTCAGCAACAGTATGAACAACAGCGTAAGTGATTCATATTCTTTTCAGACCACCACCACCACTTCGGTAACCCATTCTCTCTATGCATCCTCCTCATCTTCCTCACCTGTCTTCTCTGATACATCACTCACTAGTTCGTCTGGCATTCTGGCATTAGGAGTGGTCACTACAGTGACAGCGGTCATGATAGGTGTTCTTGTTGGGGCATCCAGGCAGGGTGGAGGAGCAGATGGTCCAAGCAGCTAGCCTTATTGGAGCTGTGACAGTTGGCTGGTCACGTTGTGAAATGAGATTTTTATTGTAAAATCTCTTGAAAGAATGAAGACAACACTATGAAGGATTTCTATTTCTCTAGCTTTACAAAATGCTTATTTCATGGCATTGACCTTCTGAAATTGTGTCATATGTGACTAATCTGGACTGTTTACAAGAAGTAAAGATATTATTTGGTATGTCTGATTCAATACTCACAAACAAATGATAAGTATTTTAGACTTCTGTGCTGCTCATCTAATGCTATTTAGTTGCAGCAAGAAATGCAAATATGGACTTTGAAACTGTTTTGAAAGTCAATAAAAAAAGGACACTAATTTTGTAAGAACATTCAAAATTATAGCTTATGGGTCAGTCTGAGTTATTTAAATCAGAAATCTGGCTATAGTTTTGTGAGATTACTGTATAAAATCTGTAGGCTGCATAGAAATCTTAATGTAACCAAACTTTTCTCCTTGCCCAAATCTCTCTGGCAAGAAAAGGTGTGAGAAAACTTTGGATTATCTAGATTGTAAGTTGTGAATGTTTGTGCCATGTTGTAGTCACATCAAGCTTAATCTTCTGTTTATGCTAAGAAAACACATTTTGATTTCTTTAATTTTTTTTCTATGTTCTTTGTTTTTCTTGTAGTGCGCACCATTTTTTTTTTTACAGTGGTATTAATTCCTCTGCACCAATTTTCACTGAAGTCCAAGACATTCTTCTTGTGTTGTATGTGTGTCTTTTGTCCCTTTGTTCCAGAAATAGTAACCCTCCCCCTCTTCTGACTTAATCGCTTGTTTGCCAGTTTCTCCTTTTGCTTTTTTTTTTTTAATTGATTTATTTTTTGTTGTTTTATTTGTTCTCCTTTATTAATATATCAAATTAAGTAAATCCTGCATCTCCTATTAAGTTGAAAGGTGAACTTATCCAATGTGTCAGGTTTTGGATCACTAAATATTAAATTTTTTTAAAAGAATTCTTCTTCCCTCTAAGATTTTGTGTTGTAGCAAATGAGCTGTGTAATTTTTTTTCTAAAAGAGTATTACTCTCAGCGTCTGTTATGCACTTTATTTAATCCACTAAAGCTCTATTGGCATGCTGCTTTCTTCAATTCTATTTATCTTCCATATATTGAAGGAAGGCCTTAATGTAATTGTTATGCTTATTTTGTAATTGTACTGTTGCAAAATTGTTATACAGTCTATATATAGTTTTACCTATCTCACCCACCATTGGGAATAATCCTCAGCCTATTTGGCATTTGTTTTAGCCAGAGCTAAGAGGGAGGTATGAGGAGGAGCAGCGTCATAACTTGAACATCATGGACGCTGTCCTGGCATCTCTTGATGGAACTCAGGAACTGGCAGGAGACGGAACTTTAATTTTAACTCCAGATGGCTTCCTTTCATAATTCATCAAATAACCTCTCATAGTATGGATTGTCGAGCAGAAGCAGATACATGTCTTTTTTCCACTGCATGAGTGTAAATGAAGATTGTTTTGACAGTCAATAGAAAGTCATTTTCGAATCTTAGGAAATTTGAATGACTAGTTCGAAACATGATTTCTTTTGTAGTTTATCTTCACTTTTTTTGTATAATTGTTATCCTTGAAGATTGTTAGAAGTAATAAACAAACTATTAAAAAGTACAGTGATCTTAAAGTAGTTGTGAAAGGTGGAAGAGCCTGAATTTTAATTAAAAGTATAGTTAATACTTTCTAACTATTTAACACTCTTTCTGTCACAGAGTCTTTTACATGGTCATTGCATGTCTCTTCTTGAAGAATTAAAAGTCTTGACTTTCAAAACCATCACTAATTACAGTCCAGTTTCAAAATTGGGCTGCTGGTTCCAGTATGAAGTGTGTAGACTAGAACATACTGTAATAACAGGAGAGCTTACTTGACACAGAAATGTCAAGTATTTGTCATGTTAAATAGAACAAAAATGGCCACAGTTCTCTATTACTTTTCATTCCTATCATTCATTCTTTCTTTTTGTAAGTGATACAGTCTTTTCATTTATAATTGTATATAGTTTCAAAAAATTACATTTTGTGATACTTTGTGAGTTGTGTTAGAATTATTATATCTCAGTTTTCATTTTTATAATTAAAAACTTTTGCTTCTCAAAAAAAAAAAAAAAAATCATGATTGATTTTTAAATCTTCTTCTTGCAGTAAAGTTAATCTTGTTTTCTGTTGATTAAATTAAATGAATTCCAATGTGCTCTAGAAGGGTTCGCCTCAGCAAGCTTTTTCTTTGATATTCTTAGATTTTTGTTTTTGTGGTGTCTTGATCTGTCTGCTATTGAACTTACAGTACTATGCACATACGCTAGTAATTTAAGGAAATTAATTTTCAGTCTGGCATATCAGGGGGAGTATTGTCTCAGTCTTTGTTTTTATGTGGGAGTTTGTGTACAACGATCTTTGTGGACCACTGCAGATTAAGTTTGTTTCATTAGAAGACTTGCACTTTGGAAGCATATAACCCAGAAATACATACAGACTTGGAATAGATCTGACTGACAACTTATATTATGGGACAAATTGCCATGGTCAAATCATTTGTTTTTGCCATCAGGTATTTTTTCTTTGTTTGATGTGCCTACAGGCACAGAAAATGTGTGTATCTTTTATACTTTTTCTTTTTAGTGGCTTTTTTTAAATCTTTATTTAATACTTTTCTATGCAAGCTTTATTTGAATGTTTTCTAAGGGTATTTTATTCCATAATTTTTTATTTTCCTTTTTCTTACATATCAATCTTAGTTCCCACATTTTGTTGCAAGATTTGTTCACTTTGATAATTGTTTTCTATTTTGTTTACTTCTTGTTTTTTGTTTGTTTTGTTTTTTGTGATTTTTAGGGGGGTGTCAAAAAATACTTGATTATGAAACTCTTGTGACCATATTTCATGCTGAAAATTGATAATGTGATTTGAATGGTTTTGCTTTTCATTTTATAAAATTTTATATCTAGAAACACCTTGCCATGAAGTCATTCATTTTGACTCTGCCTTTTTGCCAAGTAGACTCGCCTGTGAAATTGAGTTGATCGCTTCATAAATTTCTTTGAATCTGCTCTGAAATCTCATTTACTTATATAATCCTACTTATATAGAAGTTGATTATTTTAAATTTAATTTTGTTTCTTGTTATCAAGTAGTTTGCTGAAATTAAATTTGTATTCCTTGTAAGTTTATAAAGAGTAGTTGCTAGTGTCTCAAGTAAATTGCCAATGTCATAGTGAGTCAGACTGAACATGTCATTGCTTCACTTGTTCATGTTCAAAATTTCTGAGATTAAGAATTGCATGAAATTATTGCAAATTGAGAAGAAACTTGGTCTCTTGATGTTTTGAGGTCACAAGAAAAGAACTTTACCTCAAACTTCTAACATCTGACTTAATTCTTGCAGCAAGACATTTGTTAAAATTTAATAAGTAAACAGTTAATGATTCTGATTCTGTTCACTTATCTTCCTTCTTGCACTATATGGCCCTGCATGGGTTGGGGAATGATATTTCTCAAATCTTGTGGGTAATTTGAAAAAAGCAATAGTTATTGTACCAGTGATTTTGGGCTATTTTTTGTTGTTTTTACATTGCAGGCGACAAAATTTCAATTTATACTTATGTAATAATTATTAACTAGAAACTTATTGTTCTTTCAAGTCTGATCTCGTACTTGTTTCAAAAGTGAATAGGAATTTATACTCGTTACCCTTTCTGAATACTGCTGGAAAATGAATTTGTTTCTATTGCTGCTTGAAACCATACTTGTGTGTGTTGTTCCAAACGTTCTTGTTACTGTTGCTGCTCTGAAGAATCAAAGCATTCCATGGTCCTGCTGTATTCATCTTAGTGATTGTTTTGTCCTTTTTTGTTGCAGTCTGTAATAATATTCTCAATCATAAACCAGTTGATGTGTCCTAGGAACAATAAACTTGTTTGCGTACCACTGCTTATCTTTTCTCCCCTTTTTTATGTTTATTGTTTCGTGATACTTGCTAGGTAATCCAATATTGAAATTCAAGTAGCAACCAGTTTCTAAATAAATTTTATGATAGATAATTAATACTGTTTGAAACACCTAACCCTCATTTTGCAGATCTTCTGCCCTGTATTTTGGAAGTAATGGGAATCTGTATAATATCAATTTTGAAGCTTTTTTTTCTCTCATTATAAATAGTTTATTTGCACAAAATGATCTATAGATTTAAGCTCATGTTTATCTCCAAGACAGCAAGATGTAAGTTTAAAAAAAAAGTTCCTGAGCAAAAATTTTAAATCCACATTAGCCTTTACATATATCAAATGTTCAGGTTCTAAATAAAAATGAAAATAGTCCAGAATTTAATATTGTACTTAAAGTTCAGAGCACTGGGGGGAGCAATAAATCCATGAAATTTTACAGCAAGTATTAACATGAATATGTTATGGGCATGAACAAAAAGTTATTTTTTTAACTTTTTGTTCTTTTGGATAGTCTATCCCCATCAATGTTGAAAAAGGCTAGATTTAAAAAAATATATGGCCATTGTGATTTAAAATTTTAACGTTACTTTCAACTCTTCCATGTTATTTTTTTCTCTTTCTTTGCTATTTTGCTATTTAAAAAAAAAAGGCATAAAGACGCTATGTTAGTAGCTTCTATGTAACAGACTATATAAATATATAATCTCAACTACATATAATGAAAATATAGCAATGGCAGAGCTAGCTTAGTTTTACACATACATTGTAATTAAATTTTGTGTTTTGTTTTTATTCATTTAGTATTTTTATGTTACTCCTTAGCTTAATTTCAATTACTTGGTAACTCCAAAAGTATGTTATTTGGAAACTTGAAATCTCTGTTAAATTTGCTCAAGATATACTTCAAACTAAATGTGCAAATCCGAAGCAGATTGATTTATCAAGATTTGAAATCGTACAAAAGTGACGTATTGCAAAGTCATTTATTTCACATTTTTCAGAGCAGAAGGGAAAAAAATGCTTGATGTGGTTAATGTACAATGACATAATGTCAGCTGGAATGGTGATGTGATTTTAAAAAACAAAATATAACACTGAGGTGTTGGGGGAAAAAATATACAGGAATGCTGAATTCAGTACACGAATAAAATGCACTGAGGAAAGCTGTGTACAGGTTAACTATAGCAGAAAAAATTCCACACAAATCTAAAAGTAAAATTGTAGTCATAATTTTAGGTAGGCTGCCAAACTTATTAACTGATGAATCCACCACCCATGCACCCTTATAACACAAAGCACCAACATGATCCATTACAATGAAATTGTGTCCACCTTGGACTCGTGAAAAACTAGCATACAGAGCTCATGGCTCATTGTCAGTTTGAATCCTTGTTAGCACCAAGAGCTGAAAGAATGAAGTTCTAGTAAATAATTGGTGAAAAATCTTTCATTTCTTGAAGGTGGGCATCCTCAGATAAAAAAAATTTTTGCAACTGAGTGTGCTCCAATACAAAGAATCAAAATAATTTGGATTCTTGGTTAATTTTATTGATTTTCCTTTGATAGTATATGCTTATATAAAAATGTCTTATGTCTGATTTTTACTGGTAATTCAAAGTCACCACTTTGTTTTTTCAGTACTGAAAAGCACTGTTCCTGGGTGAAGAGAAAGTAGTGCAGTGCAATTCCGTGCAAGATTTTCCTTCGCTTTTATGACTGTGTGTTATGCCCGTTTACATTACAGGCAAGATCTGCTGACCTGCAATCAGAAGGGAGAAAAAAGGAGGGGGGGAAGGAAAGAGAGGTTTTCTGGTACTTCTAAGGCTTGGGGTATGAAACATTTGCCCTCCTAGTCCTATACTTCAAAGTCTGGGATAAGAAAGAGGAGAACAGATTGGTACTGATTAAGCTTGAAAAGGAACCATTCCTTGACAGTGAAAGAAGGGTATCAGCGGCAGGTACAATAAAATTTTGTACTTATACTTATTGGTTAAGGAATTCATTCTGAATTATATGAGTACCTCTAAAATTTAAGGCGACTTCACAAAAAGCTCTGAATAACCTATTATATTACCATCAACATCACAATATACACAATGATTTTTTAAAATTGATTTCCCTAATAAATGTTAGGTAAACAAATGAAAGGAATTATTATTTTTCTAACTTGTAAATAACACTACAGATTATACAAACCAATTACAGTGCACTTCTGATATATCGACATACAAGGGTAAAAAACTTCTATGTTGATATAAACAAAAGTCGATATAAATATGTCTCTTAATTTAAAAACCTTTTTTTTTTAATTACACCACTTGCACATGTACTTTAAGCACTGGGTTTTATACTTTAGGGGAAGCAACCACCAGTAGCTTGTAAACTTTCGGTTACTTCCCTTGTTTTGAAAAATGCAAGTGACTTTCCTGTAGCCACACATACATGCCTGATTAAGTGCTAGCCTAGTCCTGACTGACTGTGCATCACTCTCTTACTTGGAGTTCATCTTTTCAAGGCCCCAAAACACCTACCATTCAAGCCCCTCCACTCCCCGTGAATCATTGAATGTGATACACTACACTACAGTCTTAATGGTCGCATCACATGAATGGGATTGTTTTTTTTTTTGTCATTGGGGCTCTTTTGCTTGGTTACTTTCGTGCTATCCATGTTGATAAATGAGAAAACAAGAGAGTGTTGATATAGGGAACTGTAATTATGAACAGCAAATAGAGGAAAAATTCAAACTTGAAAAAGCATGTCAATATGAGAAAAAAGTCGATATTGGCTATGCCGATATAAGTGGTGTGCACTTTTCCAGCTTGAGGCCAGTTATGAAAGGCAATTTAAAATAAGTGTATGATAAAAAGTTAAAAAAAAAAAAAATCCCATCCATTGTTCCTGGAGTGCTAATTTTGATCCTTCACTTCACTCACTATACTAATACTATGAGAGAGTGAGTGACATAGACATTTTCTACATTGAGAGGTAATCATGGGATGTCTAATGCTGAGCATTGCAAACACTGCAGAGCACATACACAAAGCTGGGCATGCAGACTTCTAGAGTTGAGCATTGCACATATATAGAGCTGGGAAAAGCATACACCTAAAGCTGGGCATTAAGCACTGCCCACACTAGAAGATGGGCCTAAACACACCTAGAGTTGAGCCTTTTTGTATGTGAGGTAGAATCAAACATCTGATGACTCCACAACAAAAGAAATCATATGAGTAGTCTGACAATCCAAAGTTAGATATGGCAATACAGTGTTCGAATTCATTACACAATAAGTAAATTAAAAACCAAATACAAATTAGGCTAATGCTTATAGTTTTGTATGCATGTCTATAATGATGTGTACATTTAATGCAACCGTGTTATTTGCATGAATCGTCAATTATATACAAAAAATACAATTCAACAATTATACATGAGATAATAATAACTTATCCAACAGCTACATTTTCAAATACCAGTAATGCATAATCCCATCTCTGAGTCTAACAATAAATATATATGTGACATACACTGAATACTACAATTCTTGGTCCCATCATCCTTTTGAGCTCTTTTAAGCAAATTTCCTAAACATTGAAAATAGGCACAACTGAGGAACTGCAAGGAAATTGAAATGTAGATATGTCTGAGTTTGTTTAGGAATGATATTCATCGCAGATAAACAATTTACATTCTTTAATTGACAGTGCAAACTGGTATTGTGATAGAAAAGAACAAGAAAGAAGGAAGGGCTGAGGGATAAAGAGTATTGTCATAGGTTTCATTTTACACTTCATAGAGATTCAAATGAGTCTCAACCTTATAATGGCTTGATAATAGATTGAAAATATGAATTAAAAGCATTAAATTATTTAATGGAAGTCTGGTGTATTTTCATTTGTCCGCCTTCCTCAACCAGTTAAACATCTTTGCTGCACACTAAAGCTTCGATTCAGTGGGTTTTTCAGATGTAGGCTCTACAAAAGGCATTTAGTTTTAAATAAAGATGCTTAGGAGCAGAGGAATAGGGAAGACAGAATTGAGCCCATGTGATTCTGAAGTATCAATTCAGATTTAGCAAAGTACAAAAGGGGATTAAATCTTACATTTTGATATATAAGACAACTTTGACTTTCACAAGTTTCAAGTTTGAATTTCTAATTTACAATAACTGTCTAAAACAATCTTTCCGCAAATTGCACCTTACCATTTCTTGTTCCTTGTTTCCAGGTATTGTTCAGCAATTACTCTCTACCTCATTATATTCTGACCAGGTTGTCTGATCCTATATAGTGTTCAGCAAGCTTGGTAATTACATTTATTCCTTCTATTGCATCCGCTTTCTCTCTTCTTCACATTGGATACTAACATACCCTAGTTCTTTTCAGATTAAAAATGCTTTTTGCAACAGATTATCTCTCCATATTTCTGCTTGGAACACCATATTTGGTTCATTATTTTCAGCTTCAATTGTCTTGTCTCTGCTTCTGAACTTTTTTTCCTCTCTCCTGCTCTATCCTGTGAACAATCATCTGTTTTTCACAAAGACATCAACTTTTCAGTCACAACATCAGCATACCTCTTTTATCACTACAGTTTCTAGATCCCAACGAATGAACCCTTTAGATCACACAAAAAGAAGTACAGCTATCTGGGTAAAGGTTTCATCAAGACTGCCATTGTCTTGCAGCTCTCCTGCCCTGTTACAGATGGTACAGTGATGCTCATGGTAAGATGGTTGCCACGACTACACACAGTGATGTCACTCTCCTCCACCTGAACCACACTTCCTTCCTGTGTAGTGACAATGAGAGCCGCTTGGACCCGTGCCTCTCCACCAACCAGAGCAGATTCATGACAGTAAATCTGGGAAAACAGAAAGTTCCACAAAAACCATATCAGCATTTCTGTTTACTTTTGAAGTAAAGCTAGATTTCAAAATATTATTAATTTTAAAAATAAACTATAGCTAGAGTCTTTTTTTTCTCTTTGAAATAACCCATACAATTGCGTGTACTGGGCAAGTGTATTAGTGCAAGATTGTGCTAGGAGAAAATGTTAATAGTAATAAAAAAAAATTCAAGAAATAAAACAGAACTTTTTGAGCAGTGTTAGCATCTGACCTGCAGAGTCCATGTGTCATTTGACTTGCGGTAAGTAATCTTCCACTCTCCATCCCGAGACATAGATGGCACTGGTCCGACGTAGGTACGCACATCCACTTGTATACCAAATCTGAGCGTATTCTGCATGCGTACCTGAAAGGGGGATATAAACATCAAGATCAGCAAATTCATTGGCTTGGGTCAAAGACTTAAGAGATACCTATATGCCTTCAATTTCATTTAACAAATTTATGGTTATTGTGTTCCAAAGGATAAATAGCCACAGCCGTCTAAAATCCTAACAGTCAAGATCTTTACAATGAAACAATAACAAAAACAAAGTGGGAAAAAAAAAACTTGAGGGCATCATACCTTTTATGACAGTTTCCACACATAGATTTATATAGGCCATTCTCAATAGATATTCATTGTAAAAGAAAAAAAAAGCTTGTCTAAATCTTGCAGCTGTTAAGGGCAAGGACATGGCTTCTTCAACAGTAAAGTAATTCAGATCCAGGACTTGCAATTCTATTTTTGGGCAGATTGTTCAATTCAGGCTCTACTGGTTCAACATTGGCTCCCCAAGGAGTGGGGACGAATGAAGATCCTTAAAAGAGAGTGCTAGCAAAACGATATCTTTGGTATTTTTCTAATATTAAAGCAGATAGAGTGTGGTATGAGTTCTGTACAGCTTTTATTCAAATCTTTCTGTTCTTCAATATATCAAGTTCACATGCTTGAAGCCATGCTTCTTACTTCAAAAGCTGATAAATTTGTAAAAAAAAAAAAAAAAAACAGGTTTAAAAAAACTTGCAACCAACAATCAATCAATCATTTTAGGTAAAACACACATTGATATTTGACAGCATATAATTCTTGTTGTTTTACATCCCCTTTGTCTTTCTATGGATCTCATGAGGAGGTTCTATGATATAAACCATTATTAAATTCTCCTTCAGTTGTCCTAAACTGGGCTATTTATATTTTTAAAATTTTCTCTACACCCTAATCCATAACTCATGGAATCTGATGTTTCTCACACTCTAAATTTTTTTTTCAAAAAAGTTGACCCTATTACCCTGTTCTGCTTTAAAAAGAAGTACATACCGTGTCCACTGTGAGGTCCAAATAATTTCTTGGTAGGTAAAAGTCGTCTGTGAATGAAACATCTATCTCTGCTTGCTGAGGGCAAAGGGAGCGAAACCTGTATGCCTTATTGATGAGTTGTTCCAGAAGAGGACGGATCTCTTCATTTTGATAGAGTTCACACTGTTCCACCGCATAAAGCTCATGAACCTAACACAGATGAGAAGTGCAAATATAGATAATAATTTTGAATAAACATCAGTGCTATAAATTGGGCTGAATTAACATATTACTTGTGAAATAGTCTCTGTCTCTTTGTGCTTCAACCAATCCAAGAGAAATTGAGGCCTTGAGGATCGCAGGCTGGAGGCTCTCTTCATATTTCTAAGTTTAAAAGTTAAAAAAAAACCAACATTTATTTCCTCTAGCTGTAAAGAGAGTAATCCTTGTTGGTCACATTTAGCAAGCAAAATCAAACAAGAGACATAAGCAAATAGAAGGGACAGATACAAAATAAAGAATTGACAAAAGTACTTTTCCGTTTCATTGGTCAGTGTCTTTTGAGGACCAATATAAAATTGGAATGTCTTACCTGCATCTGTGGGAAGCGTATAAGAGGTAGAAGTCGCTTTGCATGCTGCAGGTAGTCTTCAGATTGTTCTTCTGAATCAAGCCACTGAAGTAAACCCTGACAAGAGAAACAGATACATCCAATGCATGAGGTCTAACTAAAATAGCAGTGACTTCTGATATGTTACTGGGTTTCCATTTTCTTCCCCTTTTCCTCATCTCTTTTCCACATATTCATTCACCTCATAGCACATATCCTCTTACGACATATCCAGATTTTCATCGTGAATACTTTTACTTCAATCTTGAAGAGAATATCTTTTCTATGCTCACTGCATCACCTTGAGATAAATTTCCTCAACCCTCTGTATCCCTTTTTCATATCTTAAAAAGTGTTTTTCTCTTTCACCTGCAACCATATTATCTTCTGAGAAAGACCATATAACTTTCCCCTTTTCTTATTTTGATACATGAATTTCTCTTCTATCTCATCATTAGGAAGTGCATCATTCTTCCTTCCTGCTTTCTTTCTTCTCTTTACCATCTCTAACCTTAAAGAGGGTATCCTCCCTGGGAACCACTAGATCTCCATTCCTGAGTAGATCATTAACAAAGTCAGCGTCCATGTGATGCCATTCAGGTGAGGCCAGTAGTGGCTCAGCATTCCAGGCAATCGTCCTGGAACACTGCTCTATCAACTCTTCCATGTGTAACGCCTTTGACCAGGAGTACCATTGTAGAGCATTCTGAACCAATGGTGATCTGCATATTGAAAGGCATGTTGAATGAAACAGTGGCTAAAATCGCGAATCATAGCCAGAGAAAATTATAAAGCCTCCTGATCAATTAAAAATATTCACTTACTCTTCTTGACACTTTTCTTTCAAATTTTTAGTTTTATTTTCTTGGCTT
Source organism: Elysia crispata (assembly GCA_033675545.1). Taxonomy (NCBI): domain Eukaryota; kingdom Metazoa; phylum Mollusca; class Gastropoda; family Plakobranchidae; genus Elysia; species Elysia crispata. The sequence continues at coordinate 351,661 of JAWDGP010006450.1, forward strand.
AACTGGTCTAGACTTATCAAGATTAGTCAATCAGTCATTCCTCCATATTCTTTTGTTGTTTTCCCATGGCAAACAGGCTTTGTGTCAAGCTTTTCTATACTTTTAATATTGTGGGACATAAAGAGTCCAAATTTACATTGTGAAGGCTAAAGCTGCACCTCCAAGCCCAGGTGGGCAGATGCTCTAACCATTTATCTGTGTCATTCTAACACAAATAATCCCAATCTAGTCCTCCTAAGATATCTTAGTTCATGCAATATGTTACTGTATCCCTCTACAACCAGTTTCAAAATGTTCTTTATTAACATTCTCTTTAGTTTTATGATACAATTATAAATTCAAAAGAATAGTGGCAACTGGCGATGATGACCTATACCCAGCGTCCTCCATCATGCACCATGTACAAGCTCCGAGGTGTAATGACAACTTTCTGGATAAACTGAAGTGTATTTTGCCTCGTTCGCACTGTATATATATTAAAGTCTTCTTTGACCTGACACTGTAGAATAATCTGATGTAGATGCCTCACCCTTGAAGGTACAGATTACCTGGTATGTCCCACTATTTTCTATGTATCTGAACTTGTCAATATAAAGACACTATACTAGTGTATGTAACATCATAAGTTACAGTTAACTTAGTGCATTGGAGCATGTTTTCATGAGTATTCCCTTTATATGTGACACTGTGACCGTCTAACACTGTGTTTTAGAGATTGCCCAATGTGGCATTCGCTTTATATGTATCCTATCTTTTGAACAATATGTCACTGTACCAGTATGTTTCAGCCCATATAATAGAAAAAATAGAAGTTCCACAATGTTCTGTATTGCTATATGACATAGTGAATGTATGTTTCACACACCTAACCTTAGTTTACAGCTTACCTAGTGTGCTCCACCATGTATTGTGTGCAAAGACTCTTGAGTGACGTGACACTGTATTTGTCTGCCAGACACAAGATCCCCACAGCAGACTCAACACTGATGCTCACTTCTGCTGTGTAAAGGAATTTGAGGAAAGTGTCAAAGTATTTCCTGCACTCCTCACTCTCCTCCAGTTCGATCTCAGGAAGACCAAAGTGATTGGGATTACCCGAGTCAGCAGTAACTGATGCAACACGTTGTGTCCAGCTTTGACTGTAGAGCATAGTGCGGAAAACTTCACTAGACTTGGCCAGCACAAATTTGTGACCATAATATTTTTCTTCGCCTATCTGAAAAAAAAAGAAAAGGAAATTAGGTTTAATAAAACCGAGTGACCACTCATAATAATTTGAAATTATAACCATTATTTTGATTTAAACATATTGAGTGAAATTATGAACTCAGCCAATTTTCTTGCCCTTTCTGTATTCAGAGGTATGGTCTAAGTTGCCTCCAAAATGGTAGAAGAATTTTTGTACGTCAGAAGTTTGCTCTGATAGTAGCTAGAAGGGATATTTTTGCGGGATGTGGGTAATTGCCCTTGGACAGCGGGCAGGGGGCAGAAGGGAGACTTCCAGACCTCTCTTTAGATCATTGTGCAGAGTAAAGATAACTACCTGGTCTTGTCTATATAGGCAATTCCAGACATTTACATTTTTGTGTTGATATTGATTTTATTTCCTTTTACTAATAAGATTTCTTCCTACAGGATACAGTTATTTTGTCATAGCTTGTAAGGAATTTCATTGCTCTCATGTGGAGAAATCTATTGCAACTAGATTTTCTGATACTTGAAGATGCCACATGGTGCGAGAGATCTGTTCTCAGATCTTTGCAGCCACATGGTGCGAGAGATCTGTTCTCAGATCTTTGCAGCCACATGGTGCGAGAGATCTGTTCTCAGATCTTTGCAGCCACATGGTGCGAGAGATCTGTTCTCAGATCTTTGCAGCCACATGGTGCGAGAGATCTGTTCTCAGATCTTTGCAGCCACATGGTGCGAGAGATCTGTTCTCAGATCTTTGCCTCTAATGCAAAATGTTCCGACTTCGCTCGGTTGAATCTCAGAACTTGTTCTCACTTCGCATAAAGATTTTAATCTGTGTCATTAAATCAATCTAGATCTTACAGTTGGTCGTGAAAACCAAAAGACCCATACCATAGCCACCAAGAAAGAGACACCCATACCATAGCCACCAAGAAAGAGACTGGCAACAGGAGAAGAGGGGTGGAGGAGGGGTCGGGGTGAAACAGCCATGCAAAGGGTCAAAAATGGTGCAACAAACGGCCTTTCCTAGTGATATCATCGGGGATTGAGAATAAGATTAAGTTAAAGGATGTCGATTGAGGGGCAGCGAAAAACTTTAATGAAACTTCCGCTATTTTCCTGACCTTGAGGATGACGTCACTCATGTCCTGTGTGTTGTAGAACTGGCCCACGTTTTGTATAAAGTTACTCTCATCCTTCAGCACCCGGGGCTGACACGCTATCTGCTCTGTAGAATCAGTTGTCCCTTCCTGTGTAGTCTGCTGGGTTGAGCTGGTCTCACCGGACCCTACGTCCATCATGGACTGGATAGAAGAGAAGCAAACAAGCTTGATTAGTCCACTGGTCACTCTAAACTCCATTGTCTTATAGGGGGGACCACACAGGTTAACCGGTCTGAAGGAGGATACAGTAACATTTAACAATAAAAGGCATTCACCACATCGAACCTACAAATCCATAGTCCTCTCTGTGATGCGAGGCCATATCTATCAGCAAGTAAGACTGATGTCATACCGACTGAGCATCATGGCACTGCGTGGAGAAGGGGCGAGACCAGATAGTTTTAAATATGATATGTAGAGCATGGGCAAATACAATGATCGACTAACTGCACTCGCGGATGGACAGAAATAAAATAAGGATGTGTAATGTCGAGAAAAAAAAAGAGGAACAGAAAATGAAAAGATATGTAGGTCGATGGAGACGCTTGCAAGAGGAATAAGGTAAAGGCAAGCAGAGGATAGAAAAAAAAAGAGAAGGCGAAAAGGAGCGGGGCTGTAGAGAGTGTAGGAGAAGCTGAACAGCATCTCGATAAAAAAAAAAGTCTTTCACTTGTTAGCACTGTGGGAGCTTCTTACGCAAAGAGATTTCTGAGACTCCTGTGTTTGTTTACATGCAATTAGACGCGAAGGGCGACATGCAAAGAGAGAAAGACAGAGGGGAGAGGGGGGGGGGGAAGGGGCGAGATAGAGATAGATAGATAGAGAGAGAAAGACACAGAGAGAGAGAGAGAGATAGATAGATAGATAGAGAGATAGAGAGAGAGAGAGAGAGAGAGAGAGAGAGAGAGAGAGAGAGAGAGAGAGAGAGAGAGAGAGAGAGAGAGAGAGATTATATTTCTAAGATTATACGCTGTTTTAGCCAG
>JAWDGP010006450.1:360000-432500 GCA_033675545.1 Elysia crispata
AAATCTTTGTAGTTCTAAAGTTTCGCGAGGGATATTGATATAAATTTTCTTTCTTTCTTTTTTTTTTTTTCAATCAGAAGTAGTTAGTTTACTTTGTACGAGTCTTCTTAAAATAGTGGCGGAGATGTCCCTGCAATGAAATACAGAAATCAATAACAGAGGACGAAAGGTAAGCGTTTTGAATAAACTATGTTCTACCAAGCATAGCAAAGCAAAACAAAGCAAAGCAACAAAAACACACTGTACACCGAGTTTTTGTGTATATAGAAAAGAAATCAAGTAACAACAGTGTGTCATTACATAAGCACCGCAATAAAAAATCTTTGATGAAAATTGTTCTTAACCTACAGTCAAAACTAGTATTATTAAAAAACACCAACAAGCATCTTTCATTGATCATTCAAAAGAAATCAACACGCAAGTCCTTAAAACAGAATTCAACGACACTAGACGTTAAAAATGTTCAACAAATCTTTCAAAGTAAACCCTTATCAACACTCAACATGCACCGCTTAATCAAAAATGGTCGAATGATAAATCCTACCCATTTATTTATCATTATACAAAAGCTCTAACCTAAAAAAAAATAATTAGCAGATATTTTGTTTTTGGATCTTTGATAATAATTTTAATTTACGGATTTACTTATTTATGAAAAGGGCGTTATTCTCATGAAAAACGTCGGTTAACTTACTATCTGACAAGTACAGTGTCAACCAAAACCGCTACCGCTACATCAGTCATGGATGACGCTCTTTACAGGCTGGACAGAGGCTGGAGATACGCCGAGCTCCTGGAGCATGCTACAAAGAATACGCCATAGATCAAGAATATGTGATTGAGAATACTCAGTCAATCTACAAAGTCTGGCTTGGATCTTGTGGGCATCGAGTTCTGAAGCTCGAGACTGAATACTAGCAGAAAATCCCGAGGTTGTCACTTGACGGTATGGGAGAGATTCCAGAAATTGTTAATTGTAAACCCTGATGATATCTGAAATCTTGTAACTGGCGTGACTATATCCAAAATCCTCAAGCTAAGAATACGCGCACCTCCCAGTATTATTGATCGAGGCTAAATTATGGATCCTCAAGAGCAAATTTGTTTCACAGTACAGCTGATTCACACAAATGCAGAAAAACATAGGTGCTCCTGTCATCAAAAAGTGGTCAACCGCAGCAGTAGGGCGATTACGTTCATAGGGAGTTGGCTTTGAGACCACACGGCCCAGATGACGCTAACCAACTGAGTTAGTCCAGAACAGGACAAAGGTATCTAGAATAACACACCTAAACCAGCTGGAACAGCCCACAAGTTTGAGGACACAAGAAGACGCAGTACGTCACGCTCCTGGAGGAAATGGCCGCGCAAATAGAGACCCGAAAAATTTACGGTCCCAAACGCGAAAAAATTCTGACAAGATTAGAAATTAACAAGGACAAACGCTAGGTAAGCTCTGTCTTGATGTTGACAGAGGGACGGTGGGGTCCAAAGAGCGAAAAGGGGAAGGAAATGACCAACAAAAAGAAAGAGTGAGATTTGGGGGGAGGGGAGATAAAGAGAGAGAGAGAGAGAGAGAGAGAGAGAGAGAGAGAGAGAGAGAGAGAGAGAGAGAGAGAGAGAGAGAGAGAGAGAGAGAGAGAGAGAGAGATTATAACTACGGGACAAAAAAAAAGAAACACTATAAATTTAATGTATAAACGTCTCGCCTTTAATGCAGCTTCGTCAGACACGCGTCCGTTTGGATCCTTTGTAATTAACAAGTTATTATCCAAGTGTGGTGTTTTTACCCTTCTCTTTAGAGAGAGAGAGAGAGAGAGAGAGAGAGAGAGAGAGAGAGAGAGAGAGAGAGAGAGAGAGAGAGAGAGAGAGAGAGAGAGAGAGAGAGGGGATAAAATTTGTATAAGGTAAATAGGAGTGTGGAAGATTTACAGTGTAAGAGTCAAGTTAAAAACGAAAGGAGAAGAGTAGATGAATGGTATAGAGAGTACGAAAGAGAGAGGGAAGAGGAGAAATCGGTAAATAGATAGAGAGATATATAAGGAGACGAAGAGAGAAAATTGCACATGATTAGTTCATTCCAATAACTCATATTACGTAATAAATGTGACGACATTCAAAAACCAATTGTCATGTTGTATTTAGAAATTTCCCTGACACGACATTCAAAAACCAATTATCATGTTGTATTTAGAAATTTCCCTGTCACGACATTGAAAAACTAATTGTCATGTTGTATTTAGAAATTTCCCTGACAATCTTCCAAACAACCATGTAGTTGATACTAACTCTGACAAATCCAGGCTCAGGGGGACACTTACTGCAGAGGGTCATAATTCATCCAGTAAACCGTGGATGTGTTTACAGTCACTGTATCAGTATCAACGAACAGTTGAATCCTGGCCAAAACCGCACAAATGAAATCTACCTGGTTAGATTTAGATGCAGCCACGCCTTGACATTGTTTACTTGCCGTTGCATGCGGCGGGCGCCGCCAGATCACTCCAGTTCCATGCGATGTTTGCCCACAACGATTTAAGCACTTCCATAGAGGCTTTGGCGGGCATTGCACCTGGAGGCACTTGAAAATTCTTTGTAGGGCGCGCCCTGCCTGGAGAATCCCGCTTTAACTGACAAGCAGCACTGAAGTCCATTAAGTAGGCTTACTATGTTCCGGGCCATGTAATCTGTTTCTGACTTTGCATTATCTTCTTGATCACGTATTATCTTCCTGATCAAGTAATATATCCCTCTTCACGTATTATCTTCCTGATCACGTAATATATTCCTGATCACGTGTCAACTTACTGATCACGTTTCATCTTCTTGACCACGTAATATTATCTTTCTGATGACACATTATCATCTCGACCTCGTATTATCTTCCTGATCACGAGTTATCTATTTGAACATGTATTGTATTTAGGACTATCTACTATTTTCTTGACCTTACATTATCTACCTGATCATGTCCTATTCTCCTGACCATGCACCAAACTCAAGTATCACGCTCTACCTGATCATGATCTATTCTCCTGACCATGCACCAAACTCAAGTATCACGCTCTACCTGATCATGATCTATTCTCCTGACCATGCACCAAACTCAAGTATCACGTTCTACCTGATCATGTTCTATTCTCCTGACCATGCACCAAACTCAAGTATCACGCTCTACCTGATCATGTCCTATTCTCCTGACCATGCACCAAACTCAAGTATCACGCTCTACCTGATCATGTCCTATTCTCCTGACCATGCACCAAACTCAAGTATCACGCTCTACCTGATCATGTCCTATTCTCCTGACCATGCACCAAACTCAAGTATCACGTTCTACCTGATCATGTTCTATTCTCCTGACCATGCACCAAACTCAAGTATCACGTTCTACCTGATCATGTCCTATTCTCCTGACCATGCACCAAACTCAAGTATCACGCTCTACCTGATCATGTCCTATTCTCCTGACCATGCACCAAACTCAAGTATCACGCTCTACCTGATCATGTTCTATTCTCCTGACCATGCACCAAACTCAAGTATCACGCTCTACCTGATCATGTCCTATTCTCCTGACCATGCACCAAACTCAAGTATCACGCTCTACCTGATCATGTCCTATTCTCCTGACCATGCACCAAACTCAAGTATCACGCTCTACCTGATCATGATCTATTCTCCTGACCATGCACCAAACTCAAGTATCACGTTCTACCTGATCATGATCTATTCTCCTGACCATGCACCAAACTCATGTATCACGCTCTACCTGATCATGTCCTATTCTCCTGACCATGCACCAAACTCATGTATCACGTTCTACCTGATCATGATCTATTCTCCTGACCATGCACCAAACTCATGTATCACGTTCTACCTGATCATGATCTATTCTCCTGACCATGCACCAAACTCAAGTATCACGCTCTACCTGATCATGTTCTATTCTCCTGACCATGCACCAAACTCAAGTATCACGTTCTACCTGATCATGTTCTATTCTCCTGACCATGCACCAAACTCAAGTATCACGCTCTACCTGATCATGTTCTATTCTCCTGACCATGCACCAAACTCAAGTATCACGCTCTACCTGATCATGTTCTATTCTCCTGACCATGCACCAAACTCAAGTATCACGCTCTACCTGATCATGTTCTATTCTCCTGACCATGCACCAAACTCAAGTATCACGCTCTACCTGATCATGTTCTATTCTCCTGACCATGCACCAAACTCAAGTATCACGCTCTACCTGATCATGTTCTATTCTCCTGACCATGCACCAAACTCAAGTATCACGCTCTACCTGATCATGTTCTATTCTCCTGACCATGCACCAAACTCAAGTATCACGCTCTACCTGATCATGTCCTATTCTCCTGACCATGCACCAAACTCAAGTATCACGCTCTACCTGATCATGTTCTATTCTCCTGACCATGCACCAAACTCAAGTATCACGCTCTACCTGATCATGTCCTATTCTCCTGACCATGCACCAAACTCAAGTATCACGCTCTACCTGATCATGTCCTATTCTCCTGACCATGCACCAAACTCAAGTATCACGCTCTACCTGATCATGTCCTATTCTCCTGACCATGCACCAAACTCAAGTATCACGCTCTACCTGATCATGTCCTATTCTCCTGACCATGCACCAAACTCAAGTATCACGCTCTACCTGATCATGTCCTATTCTCCTGACCATGCACCAAACTCAAGTATCACGCTCTACCTGATCATGTCCTATTCTCCTGACCATGCACCAAACTCAAGTATCACGCTCTACCTGATCATGTCCTATTCTCCTGACCATGCACCAAACTCAAGTATCACGCTCTACCTGATCATGTTCTATTCTCCTGACCATGCACCAAACTCAAGTATCACGCTCCACCTGATCATGTCCTATTCTCCTGACCATGCACCAAACTCATGTATCACGCTCTACCTGATCATGTTCTATTCTCCTGACCATACACCAAACTCATCTATCACGTCCACCTGATCATGTGCTATTCTCCTGACCATGCACCAAACTCAAGTATCACGCTCTACCTGATCATGTCCTATTCTCCTGACCATGCACCAAACTCAAGTATCACGCTCTACCTGATCATGTCCTATTCTCCTGACCATGCACCAAACTCAAGTATCACGCTCTACCTGATCATGTCCTATTCTCCTGACCATGCACCAAACTCATGTATCACGCTCTACCTGATCATGTTCTATTCTCCTGACCATGCACCAAACTCAAGTATCACGCTCTACCTGATCATGTCCTATTCTCCTGACCATGCACCAAACTCAAGTATCACGCTCTACCTGATCATGTCCTATTCTCCTGACCATGCACCAAACTCATGTATCACGCTCTACCTGATCATGTTCTATCTTCCAATCTCTTCTTGAATCAATATTGGGCCAATTCATTTTGAAAGAGCCTTTAAGAAACTCTTTTCACACAGTTTTATTGGTCTCGATCAGCATAAGACAGATTGTGGCTTTGTTAACAATTGAGTAAGAGGTTACTAACTGAACTATGACTAAGAGCGGTAGCTTCATTTTCTCCACCGTTGATCAACAAAAAGCAGTTACACTGGTCAGTGGACATTGCTTTCCCAACAGTGATGTTTAAGTGACAGATAATCAACGGGATTCACTTCGCTGTGAGGAATATTAACTTATCCTAAGTTGACTTTCGACTGAGATAGTCTTCAAGTCAGTTTGTCAGTTCATTGAAATCGATTGATGATTGCCCTTTTTGCCAGCAAAGACCACACGACAAAACTATAGCCGAGCGATGGTGGTGGAAACGACAAGATTCATGATTCATTAATGTTTGCCAGATTTCCCCAGGAATGACTGAACTGATACAACATGTTCATTTGCTGGTTCATCCCACACAGGATAAAACACTGGTCTCCATCGAAAGATAAAACATTCATGACTTTGAGAATCTAGACGGCGCGGGATTAATGTTCGTCAAAATTTGTCATTGCAGACAGCTAAAAATATCTGTTTGTTACAAAATGTCCCCATTACAGACCACACCACGCGTTAATGTCCAACTAAATTTAGAAGTTTTAACGAAAAAAGAGATTAACGTTATCTCAACAGATCGCAAATGATGAATGTTAGAATAGATTTTAAAGTTTGTCTGAGCCTGTTTGTTGACTGGGCAGACCTCAAGAGATTAAACACAATAATAGAGGTGTACCGATGGGAAACAAAATCTCCTGCGGGGAACTCTGTTGACATGTTACATGACGGAAGTAAGGTTCAACTCAAGGTTCAAAGTTTAAAACATGAGTGCATTTATACATTTACAAAAATTAATATCCACAGTTCGGAAAGAATCTATATGCCGTGAGCTCTATATAAGGTAAAACTAATTAATCATCACAGCTGCTTATACTGACATCTATTAATTATGTAAAATGTATATATTTGTGTATTACATGTAATTATACATAATTGTAAAATCCAGATTTCTAGATGTACATTAAATAATAATAATAGTAATAATAATAATAATAATAATAATAATAATAATAATAATAATAATAATAATAATAATAATAATAATAATAATAATAATAATAATAATAATAATAACCACAACTAAGACTAGAATCTATACATAGATCTATGGTGTATAAAGGCTGTGTTAACAAAATTATCTATGTTAATTTATCTAACATTGCAATAAATTTTCGAGTGGAATGAAACAAGACTTAGATAGATTCAATAGTAATGAAACCCAAGACAATGAAATAATAATATGGCCGCTGTATGAGTGTTTCCTTTATTTTCATTTTTTTTTTCCTCCTTAAAGGCAGTTTCTCAGGGTTGGAATTTCTTTAAACTTATTAAATTAAACTGTGTACACAACTTCCATCTCGTAGTATGCTGTGAATCTTAAGTTACTCTCAAAACTTGCTTAGAGCACGTGCACAATATTTACCATAATAATAGCCGATTTAGGTTGTTGCTAGAGAATGTGTACACTTCTTAGTGTACACTAAACCAAAAAAAAGCGAGAACGAGAAACAGTGTGGGAAGAAAGAGAGAGAGAGAGAGAGAGAGAGAGAGAGAGAGAGAGAGAGAGAGAGAGAGAGAGAGAGAGAGAGAGAGAGAGAGAGAGAGAGAGAGAGAGAGAGAGAGAGAGAGAGAGAGAGAGAGAGAGAGAGAGAGAGAGAGAGAGAGAGAGAGAGAGAGAGAGGATAATTATGTACACAAAAGTAGCGAGAACATGATAGTCCAGTATCTGTAATTCACCAGTCTCTATCTAGGAACAGTTGCTTTGGTTTTCCCCTCTCCTAAGCAATCAATATCCCGAGAATGACGCCTACATCGATAGCTCAAAACTGTAGGCGATACAAGGCTAAAGTAGGCTACAGGCCTCGGTCTGTCTCGCTAGAAGCATGTGAAGTACGCATTCTCGCTTCTGTAGGCCCCCGGAATCGATTTGGTTGATTGATGAGTTGATTGCCCAGTTGCTAGTATCATGTCCCCTAAGTTTCCCGAAGAATCTTACACGGATACCATACGATATCGACACCTTCCTACTCCCCCCCCCGCCCCCCACCTTTTTTTCCTTACCCATTCCGACTCAAGTAATTCTGCTAGGGTTCGAATCCGAATCTCCTTATTCAACTTTTTGTTAATCCAAATTCTTACAGACTGACCTAACTGACGTGTTTTGGTAAGTCTCTAGGTAAGTTGTGTGAGCACTGACAATATGGAAAGTCCTGTTTTGGATTGACAGTAATGGTACATTTACCGATAAAACTCTGAATCGACCAAGGAGTCAGATTAAGCTAAGAAAGTTTACATTCGAGCCTGCAAACCAATTTAATAATTTAGCCGGAAGTAACTTCTTGCACTTCCATGAATCAAACCGGAGTTATGCAGAGAGAAACGGAGGCCCTGCTGATATGTTGCCTGCGTATGTCTCACTCACCTTTTATATTTTTATATATATATATAGGCCTACTGTAGGAACTTAGCATCGTTGGATCCACACACGATTATGCACTAGGGCTGCTATGAGTTGCAGCAATAACAAGCTCATAACGTCAAGAAGGGTGATGAAAGGCCAGGAATAAAGAAAAGCAGAGAAATGGCAAAAGAGAAAGATAGAGAGAGAGAGAGAGAGAGAGAGAGAGAGAGAGAGAGAGAGAGAGAGAGAGAGAGAGAGAGAGAGAGAGAGAGAGAGGATAATTATGTACACAAAAGTAGCGAGAACATGATAGTCTAGTATCTGTAATTCACCAGTCTCTATCTAGGAACAGTTGCTTTGGTTTTCCCCTCTCCTAAGCAATCAATATCCCGAGAATGACGCCTACATCGATAGCTCAAAACTGTAGGCGATACAAGGCTAAAGTAGGCTACAGGCCTCGGTCTGTCTCGCTAGAAGCATGTGAAGTACGCATTCTCGCTTCTGTAGGCCCCCGGAATCGATTTGGTTGATTGATGAGTTGATTACCCAGTTGCTAGTATCATGTCCCCTAAGTTTCCCGAAGAATCTTACACGGATACCATACGATATCGACACCTTCCTACTCCCCCCCCCCCCCTTTTTTTCCTTACCCATTCCAACTCAAGTAATTCTGCTAGGGTTCGAATCCGAATCTCCTCATTCAACTTTTTGTTAATCCAAATTCTTACAGACTGACCTAACTGACGTGTTTTGATAAGTCTCTAGGTAAGTTGTGTGAGCACTGACAATATGGAAAGTCCTGTTTTGGATTGACAGTAATGGTACATTTACCGATAAAACTCTGAATCGACCAAGGAGTCAGATTAAGCTAAGGAAGTTTACATTCGAGCCTGCAAACCAATTTAATAATTTAGCCGGAAGTAACTTCTTGCACTTCCATGAATCAAACCGGAGTTATGCAGAGAGAAACGGAGGCCCTGCTGATATGTTGCCTGCGTATGTCTCACTCACCTTTTATATTTTTATATATATATATAGGCCTACTGTAGGAACTTAGCATCGTTGGATCCACACACGATTATGCACTAGGGCTGCTATGAGTTGCAGCAATAACAAGCCCATAACGTCAAGAAGGGTGATGAAAGGCCAGGAATAAAGAAAAGCAGAGAAATGGCAAAAGAGAGAGAGAGAGAGAGAGAGAGAGAGAGAGAGAGAGAGAGAGAGAGAGAGAGAGAGAGAGAGAGAGAGAGAGAGAGAGAGAGAGAGAGAGAGAGAGAGAGAGAGAGAGAGAATGCGACATGTGGAACACAATCTGAAGACCAGCAGAGAAAAATGGGTCAGAGAATTAGGGCATAAGATCAGTTCAGTTTCCGGTCCAGCGCTTCTCTGGCATCGGCAAGACAGACTGGTTTATTTATTAGAAAAGTAGATCGAGGTCTTTTCTCTCTTTGTTAAAGGAATATCGGTCTAGACCGTGTAGTCTCGACACAAACGAGACTTGTTAAATGGGAAACCTGCTATGGAAATTTTTGTTTGATCAATGTTCCGTGTTTGGACCCGGGGACTGGGTGGAGGGGTATCCTTTTATAAGTCCCCAGTGGTGCTTTAATTAATTCGACCAGCTACTCAATCTTTATTCAGCCCTATTTTGGGTTGGCTTGATTATTATTTAAACATCACGTTTCAACAGAGGGAAGCAATATTTACATAAATATCCTTTGCTTGTAAGCCTGTATTGAGCTTTCGCGTTTATTCCTTAAAATGAGCAAATCATGTTTAACTTGTGATCAAAATAAAAAAAGGATGACCCAAAAAACTCTCCTAAATCGGTCGAATGTTCTCTCCCATTTCAACTTTATATCCTTATAGTCTCCTTCTCTCTCTCTCTCTCTCTCTCTCTCTCTCTCTCTCTCTCTCTCTCTCTCTCTCTCTCTCTCTCTCTCTCTCTCCCCCCTCTCCTCTCCCTTTTCCCTCACACAACACACATACTTCCCATGCTAATTTCACTGGATATTATTTACCTTCTACTCGACCAAGTAGAAAAGAGAGAAAACAAAACGGGTTCATTGTACTATTTAGAATTTCCAGCTGCAAATCTGGGCCTTGTTTTTGTCCCAAGTTATCATCAGATTTAATGCCCTTGAAAACAAAGGGAGCTCAAGTTTCTTCGTAAAACGACAATAAATAAACACTGGGAGAAGTGTGGTACATAGATCTCAGATTGTGTATGCTTGTCGTTGGGGAAGGGGGAGGGGGGGGGGGGAAAGTTGCGTTGCCATGTACGAAGCATGAGAGCCGAAGACCCAGGGAAGTGTCAATAAGAGAGCACTGACAACAGAGTACCTTGTCTGCTGATTGAGATAAAACATTGTTGCTGCATTTTTTTTCTTATTTTTTTCTTCTCCCTCAACTTTTTCAATCAAACAATCTACGAGATCTAGATCTAGTTTTCAGACGTTACTCTCATTTTTTTAATTTTAAATCTAATCGTGTGAAATATCTTGCAAGATATCGAATGGAAAACTTTGAAAAAAATACTTATAAAGCCTGTATAAATTCGAATTAAATACGTAATTTTATATTATCACTGCGCTATTTCTCCTTGAAATGAATAAGTGTAAATTCCGCTGCCATTCGTGTCAATAGTGCAAGACACTTGCATTCTTTCCGAAAAAAGAAAAAAAAAATCACACATAAAGCTGCCTGGCAGCGCAGCCTTGAGCAAAAAAGTCGGAAGCGGAACAATAAGGATGTGAAAAGGATTTGTAGTCCGGGTATTCGAATGTCTTTGTTTTGCGTCCCGGAGAAACCAAGGTCACATGACTGCTGCTGTGGTCTACGCGCCGCGTGCTTGCCTGGAAGGGCAAAGGTGAAGCCCAGTGCAAAATGTCTTTAAAAACAAAGCTTTCTGACAGGCACGTGCTTAGTTCTACAATCATACCTTATACATTAAAGTTTGTAAAGTTTAAGTTTTTGACAGATTAACACACACACACACATATATATATATATATATATATATATATATATATATATATATATATATATATATATATATATATATATATATATAGATAGATAGATAGACGGATAGATTAGCTGGTGGATGGATTGATAAAAAGATAGTTAGAAAGCTATATCTCTACAGATAAATAGATAGATAGAGGAGAAGGATATACGGAGAAAAAACCCGATAGACTCAGAGGCGAATGTGGAAATAAGAGAAATGTTGCAAGGGATGAAAGATACATAAGGGAAATCAGGATGGGGATGAAATTGCGGACTTCAAAAGGGTGCGGGTAAACTTTCATAGTTAAAGTACACACAAATAAAAAAAGAAAGAAAAAAAAAGGTGAGAGGTGTAGCACAAACAGATGATGCAGTTTACCTGGATGAACCTGTGCCGAAAGCGATAGTACTCCGGGATTCGATCGTTCACGAGCATGGCGTCACTCTTTAGGAGGACTGGTTATCTCTTACACAGTCCCTCCTTCCACTGATCAGTGAGTGACCAGACAAGATCTAGATCTGCTGGCCAGTCTCCCAACTCCAAACTTCTTGGAGCATCTGTTTGCTCTTTTATAACTAGGTACTGGAGCAGTTTTGAAGTTCTAATCTGTTTGTCAGCTTCTCTATCCTATTTTAATTAACTTGGCTGTTATCCAGAGGGGCCTTGATCCTATAATAATCACGCAGTAATTAAGGTTAAAGGGACTAATGAACAACTGGCTTTTATACGAGTCAGTGAGCAATTGAGAAGAATTGAAATGATGAAATTACTCACGTCTCCCGCGGTTTACCTAATTGGTGCCTATTTCAGTCGGTATTTGAAGTATGTTTCAGAACAAACACACACACAATTAGATGCCGCAACTAATTAAAAAAAAATGGCATTTTTGTCAGAGGCTGACCCTGTTCAATCACACTAATTATCATCCTACACGATCACAGAGAATAATTTTAGTCATAAAACATGAGAAACAGTGTAGTTAAAAAATGAATTCTTACACACGCTCACTTGTCTGCTTCTTCAACTGCTACTGCTACTACTACTACTACTACTACTACTACTACTACTATTACTGCTGCTGCTGCTGCTGCTGCTGCTGCTGCTACTACTACTACTACTACTACTACCACTACTACTACTACTGATAATACTGCTACTGCTACTAATACTATTACTACCACTGTTACTACTACTACTACTACTGCTATACTACTACTACTACTACTACTACTACTACTACTATACTACTACTATACTACTACTACTACCACTACTACTACTACTACTGCTACTACTACTGCTGCTGCTGCTGCTTCTACTTCTACTACTACTACTACTACTACTACTACTACTACTACTACTACTACTACTACTACTACTACTACTACTACTACTACTACTACTACTACTACTACTACTACTACTACTACTACTACTACTACTACACCATAGTATTAAACGAAAATCAGTCAACGGTCGCACCAACCAGACCACATTACAATCATGAAGTTATAATTCACCTTCACACCAAAAACTCCATCTACGAGGAGACAATTGTTTTGCTCAGTGCACTTGACAAGGTTTCCTCATTCTAGCCCCTAGAGTCGCTAAACGTACACGATAAAGCACTAGGCCCGTGTCTGTCCACCGCGTTACTAGCCTCGTCTTGTATCCGTCCCTACTCCATGCTCTCCTGCTCTCCTCCTCTCTCTCTTTCTCTCTTGACTGCTCACTCTGGCCTTGCGTCGCGTCTCAGTTGAATGCACGCCTCACACACACAAACACACGCAAACATACCCGCCCAAACCCTCCCCCATGTGACAGCTCCACACAAAGACACACGACAGGCGCGCACCGTGCAGCTAGCCACCGGATCCCGCCCCCGGTAAGAACAAGGAAAATTAATAAGGAAACGATTTTTCAAAGCTAATCCGCCGCGAGCCTCCGGCAATAAACGCCATCTGCTCGTCTGACATCCTCGAGCTGATTGGCTGAAAGCGCGAAATATTCGCTGTGACGTCGACTCAATGACAATGGGCGCCTTTTTTGTTTTACACTGCTACTGAGAGAACACTTGTTTTTATTTCGCTTCCCTCTTTTACTTATATATATATTTTTTGACACAAACACAAATGGAAAGCATAAGTTCCAATCAAGTTCGAATATTCAATTATCAACTTACAGGAAATTCAAAATAGGCTTTCATCACCAACCCTAGCAATAAATCACGCATAATCAGCTTAGTTGGTTTACTAAGCATAACACGGTAAATAAGACCGAAATTGAAGCACTGGAACATTTAGCTCACTGAGCTCTAAAGATACCTGCAGATAGAAGTTTCGAATGATCATGTTGTGTTAATCTCTCCTGTCAAAATGTGGGAGATTTACTATACAAAAATAATAAACCTACAAATAAATAACAAATAACTTGGGAAAGGGAACAAAGTCCCAGCAAGATTGTCCGGCGAGAAATAAAACATCTTATGAGATTTATGGTGAGTACTGTAGTGATTTATTACTTTAATAATTATTATCATGACACATATAGTGAACGCCACACGGACTAGAGCCATAAAAAGGAGAGAGCACAGCTCACGCCTCAAGACTGTGCAGAACTGAACACCTCAGGATAGACGGGCATGCAAAGTTTTTGTCACGATCACCAGTCTCCCACCTGAACTTTGAAGTCCCCCGAGGAAAAGAGGAAGGAGGAGGAAAAGGGGGTGGAGGTGGAGGGGGTCTCTTCATCGAAGTTGGATCGGTAAATCAATAAGCTGGTAATTTCCGTTTGGTTTGCCACGTTTATGTAATTATGTACTTAAAAGCTCCGACGCTACAAGCGAGATATTTTAAAAGAGAGAATGTGACACGATATTCAAGAGATGGACTAAGATATTTTTTTTTAAATTACACAGATTCTGCTATAATTATAAACACACACACAAAAAAAACCCACCCCAATAACATCAAAGTATCAACACAGCAACAAACAAACAACAGCAATATAAAAAAGGATATGATATTGCAAAATGATCAACTTAGAAAAAGCACTGCAAGCCACATGAATAATTTGAAAAAAAAATCGTTCTCTTCTCCGTCATCCCGCCAAGAGAGATTTAAATAAAAGCAGACGACATCAATAAGTTTAATGAAACCAAGCAATCTGCTGGGTCTGCTGAAAGCTTGGGGGTCGATGAAGGAATCAATAGCGTGAAAAATCAGCAGCCGTCTCAAGGTTATCAGATACACCGCTAATATTTTACTGCTCTGGTGACCTAAATAACTCAGTTTTTGCGTTCTCATAAATTGAAGAGCCCTGCAAAGAAACAAGTCTCCATCTTTGCGGCAAATATCCTTGACCCTCGGTACTAGAATGATTTTCATGTAAATTTGACCAGATGATTTTCTACAAATGACAACACATTCAGTTACTTCCATTGCTCAAAATTATCCGAATATCTTCATCGAGACTTGCACTTGCTACTTAAACAAACCATAGCGATTCGTTTGCCCTGCACAAATAGGCGTTATCCTTATGAAGGGCGTCCGATATTGACGTCTACTCATGCTCATCTTCGTAGGGTAAAATTTTAAGATTATTATCTAAGAAAGCCATATTGTTGACATGTTCTTCCTTGATTATTTATCTCTAGAATAATAGTTGTTCTCTAGTAGAAGGAATTCACAGACACACGGCGTCCAGTATTTTACGGGAAATTTCTATAGCAATGTCAAAAAAAAAGGTACAACATTAACGGCAAACACCCACACACAAACAAAATATAAAATATTCTTATGATTCCGCCTAAACCTCACGCTTTTCCTGCTTTTCAATGAACGAGAATATAGATCTACGGTATGGTGGGCGAGTCTGATTATCACACAATTATGATGACATGTTGATTCCATAAATTACTAAATCACATTGAGTAATTTGTTTTCTTGATGCTTATGATTCTCGTTAGTATCTCGATACAAACACTCTGCAACTATGGTGTTTCAAGTCTAGAAAAGAAGGCAAGAACACAGCTCTATACTCATTTGACTTAATTTCTTGACAGCATAAAGCGGTTCAAACTCTAGCACGCTAGTTCTTCCAACTGGCTATAGATTTGGTGCTCGAAACTTTCAGAAAATATTCAGGCGAAGGTAAATGTCCGCGTTATAGCAACATTGCCGTCTTCATTTCTAAATATCGCCAAACACACAAAGTCTCTCCAGCTAGATCTCTAATTTCACATCTGAGCTTTTTCAAAGCCTGTAACTTAATCCGAAGAAGAAAAACAAGTATGAAAAACACCAATTGCTTTTTTTCTGTGTTTGTTTTTTTCCCACATATGACCAATATAGTACCACTCAACATCTGCCCAATTAGATCTCCTGTTCGGAGGCAAAACGTGTAATGAATCTTGAGATGAGGGCAACAAGATCTAGTCTTCATGTATACGCCAACTATAACTTCCCCAGTTCTCTGCATCGTAAACCATACAAATAATACGAGTAACGACAGGCCATCTGGGGGTCGGAGACTTTAAAAGTTTAAGTTGGTTTAGAGACAATGGCAAGCGAGCGACACTTTACTAACATTAAATATTTCCCTCTCCTTCACATCATAAAACATAAGAACTGAGGGAATCAGGCAGGATAATATTACAATGGATACAACAAGTCTATAATTGTGCAGGCCTACAATTTTAATGTATCCACTATTTTTTAAAAAGCGAGCTAAACACAAGGTGTGACCTTCAGCGAGGTCAACATCTGACCTCTACAAGGTCAAGTGTCAACTAGGGTCACTTACTCCAACAGCCCATGTAAAATTTTCTGACTGAAATATGAACCACTTTGGAATTTGACAGTTCCTCGGCATCAGTTTGAGCAAATAAAAAAAAAAGATAATAGATGTGAGTATCTAGATCTCTCGACCCAAGAGAGGACAGGCGACCCCTGTTCAAACAGGCCGCCAATAAAACTTTCCTGAGAGGTGTTGGGCTACAAGGACTAAGCTGCCCGCGTATCTTTCAGATCAAGATAGATAGGGAAAGCTCGACCCACCCACCCCCACACACACACACACACCCCAACCCTTTCCATTATCACAGCCCCCTTTTTTCTCCTCATCCCACTCATGACCATCCCGCCCCAACTCACAGGACGTTAATTATTAGTATTTCTTGGCTATGGGGATACGGTTTCTCTTTGTGTTAGGGGGCTGGGTGTAGAGGATTGGTTACTTTCTGCAGAAAAAAAAATATTAAAGGAAATAAATAGGCCAAGATGGTGGGGGAAAAAATAAGAAAACGATTAAAGAAAAAAATTCGAAGAAGGGGAGGCAAGACAGAAAAGGTGGAAGTAAATAAAGAAAGAGGGGCAGACAAAGAGAGGGAGACACACAAAGAAGTAGGAAATAGAGAGGGCAAAAGCAAGGGAGGGTTAACTAGAGAAGGTAAGTAGAATGAAGTCATGCCCGCGACAAGAAAGGGGAAAATGAAGAAAAAGAGGAAAGCAGAGGAGAAAAAGCGACAAAGAGGAACAAGAGAGAGAGAGAGAGAGAGAGAGAGAGAGAGAGTCAAAAGGATATATAGATAGGTAGAGATAGAGAAAGAGAGAGAGGAATAGAGAGATAAATAGGCAGCTAAAGAGAGAGCCAGAGGAACAGATGGAGAGAGATTGAGGTAGACAGAAGACGTTGTTGAAGACAATTTACACACCGGAAAATTACAAAACGACAGAAGGGAAGAACGAAAAAATAAAGACTGACCAACAAACATGGATTTAAACAACTCGACTAAAGGGGAGACAGAGAGACAGAGAGAGAGAGAGAGAGAGAGAGAGAGAGAGAGAGAGAGAGAGAGAGAGAGAGAGAGAAATAGAGAGAGTGAGAGAGATAGAGACAGACAGACAAAGAGTTAAAAATAAAGAAAACAAACAAATGGGAAGCGAGATGGAAAACCGC
This sequence comes from Elysia crispata, assembly GCA_033675545.1. Taxonomy (NCBI): domain Eukaryota; kingdom Metazoa; phylum Mollusca; class Gastropoda; family Plakobranchidae; genus Elysia; species Elysia crispata. The sequence continues at coordinate 376,926 of JAWDGP010006450.1, forward strand.
AATGAGATAAAGAGTACTTTTAAGATATTCTTCAATATTAAAGTAAAAAAAAAAGGAAAAAATAATAATAATATATTAAAGTGATAATAATAATAATAATAATAATAATAATAATAATAATAATAATAATAATAATAATAATAATAATAATAATAATAATAATAATAATTTACAAAGACAAACAAAGAGATAAAAAGACAACAACATCTAATGTGAAAAAAAAATACCCGTTTAAAAACTAGCAGACAAATGAGTAGATTTGTAGAAGGTCGGTTTATCGATTTTTAACATAACAGCCGCTCCCTGCAACGCATTCTCAGACCGTTTTTATGGAACGACAAATCAAGTCGAGAATTACACGGACAGATTTTTAAAAAGATAACATTGAGAAAACCGTCCATCAAACAGCGCAGAGAAGAGTCCAAGATTCTTACAGTTTACAGACTTTGACAAACAATCGGTTTGCTCAACGTATAGTAAAAAAAAAAAATAAACAATTTTTCGCAAACCAAATAAAAGTAAAATAAAACTCAGGGACATGTTCTTATTAAAACGAAGTATGATTTATAATACGAATTACAAACAAAGTAAGACAAATGATATGACTGGGAGAAAAGATAGTTTAAAGGCGATAGTAAAGTAGGTTGCAGCAGCCCTACGGGTCAGTTACTCAATCTGCTAAGTATAGCTTTGATCCAGAGTGAACTATGAGCCGCCAGGTCAAGGGTAGGGCCTGTATGGCAAGACTCGGCATTTCTATCAGAACGTCTAAGGTAGCATCCTTAAACACCAGCTCCTGCGCGTCTCCCTCCTCGCTACGATACGCGACCACCCTAGACCTACTGACTGAGCAGACAGGCGCCGCGATAGCTGGAGGTGTAATGCTGAAGGATTACTGGTGCGGCGACTACCCTATGGGGATGAGAGATCAAGACGACGATAAGTCGCCATAATAACAGGTAGAACACACCAACTGACCAAACTGCATGTAGAAAGGGAAAATGAGTGTCTGTTATAACAACAACAACAATAATAATAATAATAATAAAAATAATCATAATAATAATTACAACAACGACAACATCAACAAAAATAATGATAATTATAATAATAATGATGATAATAATAATAATAATAATAATAATAATAATAATAATAATAATAATAATAATAATAATAATAATAATAATAATAATAATAATAATAATAATAATAATAATAATAATTATAACAACAACAGCAACAACAACAAAACAGAAGCACTTTAAGCACAAAGAGAAACTCGAGCAAGTGGCATGACTCACACTCCCACCAGATGGAAATCTGTCAACACTTTAATATTCCCACAAAGCTGGTTTAAGTGATCCTCTTCTAGCTCTGCATAACAAACCGGAAAATAATTTAGAAAGCTCCGCTGTCTCATAATTGTCACCAACCTGTGCTAATGCACTCGCCACCTAAGCCTGATGATTGAAATTCACGTTCCGCATGGTGTTTCTCATGATTAAAAAAATCATAGGGGACCAGTAGCAACCATAGTGGTAGCAGCAACAGCAGCAGTAGTAGCAGCAGCAGCAGCAACAGCAGCAGTAGCAGCAGCAGTAGTAGTAGTAGTAGTAGTAGTTGTTGTTGTAGTAGTAGTAGTAGTAGTAGCAGCAGCAGCAACAGCAGTAGCAGCAGCAGTAACAGCAGCAGCAGCAGCAGCAGCAGCAGCAGCAGTAGTAGTAGTAGTAGTAGTAGTAGTAGTAGTAATAGAAGCGGTGGGACTTAGACTAAGGTACGGAGTGTGAGAAGGAATAAGAGAAGAAGTACTTAGACTAAGAGCAATAAAAATGTAATAACCAGAATTAATGACATAGCTAATTGTAGTGATCTTTCGTGAAAGTAGCGGCCACTTATTTTTTTTCTATAAAAAAACTAGTTGTCAGAATAAAACAAAAAGAATTTTAAAAGTCGGATACAGAGACACACGAAGTCAGCGAAATGAGAGAAGAAAAACTGGCATTCATGAGCTCCTCGAAAAAAAAATAATACAAAATTTCATAATACGATTAATAGGGCAAAAAAAGAGGCTATCATATAGAGCGGCAACACGTTTCATTAACGCCTAACACACTCATTTAGAACAAGCAATGAAGAATGAATTTCATCAAACAGTCTGATTGAAAGTAATATTGCTTACGAGAAATAAAATTATAACCTTAATTGAATCTGTTTCAAGAAAAGCAGATATAGAGTCCATTTCACGATAACAGGAAATAGTTGCTAGTTTTCGTAAAACTTATCTCACTTAACAAAACTTAAATGCATGTGATGGGCTACCACGACAAGAAATTAACTCTTTATCTGGAGCAGGCTCTACAAACTCGAGTCCTCTAGTCATACGGACACAATGTTTACAGTGGAAAGTACTGACCTAGATCTAGTATCTGATTCATGTGTCCGTGACCTGCTCTGTACAGGTGACGTGGGGACAAGAATAGTTCACAGTGTTCCCTCCTCACCCGTCCAACAGGACTGTGATGTCCAGCTGGTAGTGGTCTGGAAATCGGTCATCAGACACTTTTCTCTCTCTCTCTCTCTCTCTCTCTCTCTCTCTCTCTCTCTCTCTCTCTCTCTCTCTCTCTCTCTCTCTCTCTCTCTCTCTCTCTCTCTCTCTCTCTCTCTCTCTCTCTCTCTCTCTCTCTCTCTTTCTCTCTCTCTCTTTTTACCAGTCTATGGATCTCTCACATTATCTTCCTTCTTGAAAATCCTTGTCTCTCTTTGTGCCTCTGTCAACTTTATCAGCCTGTCTCCCTACCTCTCTCTAGCTACACCTTGCATCCTCTCTCAAAATTCTCACAGTCCTGGAATGAGCGATGTCTGCCTTTCCCATGAGTTTCGGGATAAAGTGAGGACTAGACCGTTGATTTAGAATACAAAACCACAGTGCATCAACATAAACATCACCAAATGTTCAGTCAAGCGAAAATCCCTGTTTAAAATATTATAATAAGAACGAAAGCGTGGTTGACTCCATTCAAAAGAAAAATACCTTACAGGCATGTCATTTAAAATCTCAGGGCTATAATTAAAACCATTCATACAGCTTTCAATTAAAAAAATATATATATCTTAAAGACGTGAAATACCCAGAGACATTTACTGCTCTTATATGATCGTAAAGGGGCCCAACTCGGATCCAGGAGAAGCATTACAGGAGAGATGTCGAACATTTGAGTGAAAGTAACATTCAAGAGCACCCAACTCTGCTTTCAATTTCATAATATGTAGAGCTTACCTAGCTATGCACATTAAACCTCTCTCGATATCGGGATGGACACTCAAGCTCGAACTATTAATTTAACATTAAAACTGGAAACAACAACTTCTGCCACATACCCAACTGGGTCCAGGCAATTAAACTTATCGATTTCGTTTCTCAAGCAAGTTCAGCGGCGCAGCAGAAGCGACAGAAGGATATGAGAGCGGGGAAGAAGGGAATGATTAAGAGGAGAAGCAAGACAGGAAAGGGGTATACATGGCCAGGACAAGCGCGAAATGTTTTTGTTTGATTCACAGTATGTTCTTACAATGATAAGATGAATTTATGTAGTACTCCACTTTTTTAAAACTCCCCTCATAGGGCAGGTTTGCGTTAAAAGATGAGCATAGGAACAACCAGCTCTCGGGACCGAGAGAAGAGGGGGTATAGAAGGGAAAGAAAAAGTAAAACGCGGAAAACTTAAGGAGAAAGGGGAAGATATCAGCATGGTTATGACAATATAGGAATCGTGGGAGGAAAAAAAGAGGAAGTCGATGAGGAAAGACAGAGCGAGCGAGCGAGCGAGCGAGCGAGCGAGAGAGAGAGAGAGAGAGAGAGAGAGAGAGAGAGAGAGAGAGAGAGAGAGAGAGAGAGAGAGAGAGAGAGAGGGAGGGGGGGGGAGATTAAAACACATGCAATAAAAAGGTAATGATGGTATGAAAGCAGAGAACAAGAAGGGCGAGGACAAATAAAAACAACAAGAAAATAAAAAAGGCAGCAGAAGTCACAATAACATTAGCAGGTGAAGAAGAAAAAAAAGGACGCAATAATCACAAGATATAAGTTTTCTGATTTCCTGTTTGAGAGCAGTGAAAATCCATCAGAAAGCAAATGCTGCTGCGGTGAACTTTTAAACAATTGCTAAGCTTTTAATTCCTAGTCAAACAAAAACAATACTTGCAAACAGGCATAATTATTCACAACACTCCTCAGCATTTTCTTGGTTACTTAGAGAGATTACAAGATCTTTGGTTAGAATCTCTAGTCAAGCGAAACTAATTAAAACGAGGTAGCAGCTCAATTCCCGAGATAGGTAGCCATGACCTCGGGCTGCATAATTAACTCAGAGACAAAACATAACCGTTATAATGTGACCTGGGCTGTGTGTCCATGCCTCACAACCCTGACCACGAGGATACAAAGATTTACACTCTCATCATCGAAAGGTTACTGACCTCAGCAGAGCATGGTCACCTGATGGTATCCTGCACAAAGAACGATAAAAATAGGAATTATAAACTTTACGAAATATGAATAAACAATCCAAGAAAAGACTTATCGCAAGTTGGATCAGTCACAAGGCGAATGAGAATGGGCTGTGCAGAGTGCGCGCTGTGACTTTAGCAGCTGCTGCCGTCTCGTCTAGTGTGCTGCTGGGGTCACAACGAGAATTCTTCATTTATTTTTAGACATATGTCATTGTCTCACGCCTCACAGGCTGGTACATATGACTGAGAGAGAGAGAGAGAGAGAGAGAGAGAGAGAGAGAGAGAGAGAGAGAGAGGGGGGGAGAGAGATAAAGAGAGACAGAGATAGAGATAAAGGGAGTCAGAGAGAGAGACAGAAAGAGACAGAGAAAGACAGACAAAGACAGAAAGAGACACGGAGATAGCGAGAGAGAGAGAGAGACTGGCTCCAGCCAAATATTAAGAGCTGACTTGAATGGTGAAGCAGTACACGATTCAAGGTCGGACCCCTAGAGATTTAGAAGCAAAACTAATTACACCAGCCGTGTGGCGGTTCAATGAAAGTTTGATAGGGGCAGACTATTTCTCCGTTCATGGATTTCGTTCCGCTCCTTTGTCGTCATTTTAAAGTTTCTGCTTGTATATCACAACTTCACTAGTTTTTGTTGTTGTTTTGTCATTAAAGAAGTTTGCTGCATCAATGGGGAATACTTCATGGTGCTGAATAACAATAACAAAAACAAATCAGTTAGACCAGAGCACCAAGTCCTCTGTCGAGTACACCGTAAATACTTCGACTAAGCCCCTGAAGACTAATCAGCCCTCGAACTAGGCCGAATCAGCTTTGAAAAACATTGTAGAATGAGCAAAAATTATATATGTAAATTCTTATTTTTCCCGTGCGCTTTTCGTTTAGTCCCCTCAGCCCCCCCCCACCTCTTCCTCCAAAAAAAGCAACCAAGAAAAAAAAAAAAAACAAACAAAAAAACAAACAAAAAAAAAAACAACTTTTGTCTCTTTGAAACAATCTAATAGCCAGTAGCAACCAAACGTGCGCGTTTTCGGTTACGCGAGTAAGTGTGTCCCACTGACCCCCCGGCCAGACACAAGGACCAGGGGTGCCGAGGGCCAGGACAGCAGAATAATTTGCCGTCTCTCAAACTAGGCCAGGTGCCACATTAACCCGTTTTCTGCGACACTCAAATCGGACCGACACAAACCAACACAGTAGCGTTCACCATGACAGAAATGGAGACCTATTAGAATGGAATTAGAGATATTATTTGCATTTTAAATGGCAGCTGGAGGAAAAAAAAAGTAACAATCCGTGAGAGTTTTAGTCACAGACAGCATTGATGTTGACCCGACCGAGATATTAATTTTGGTCTCGGTTTTCACACTGCGACTGAATCGACAATAGCGTCTTTTCATCGCTATTTCGAGCCAGAGATCGAGCAGCTCTAGATCTATACAGTACGCATAGTGCCAGTTCCGACACGGCATCTTTTTCACACAATAAATTAGTCACAAATAATGATAAAGTTCTACAAAACATGAGGTGTCACCAACATGACTGAATCTCAGTGGATAGTTTCCAACTTAAATTGAATCCGCCTTAATTTGTTGCTAGTGTCTATGATCAGACTGGTGTATGCAAAGAAATACGAAACGCGATCGCAATAACATCGGCTAAGTCCTATAATTTTCTATTGTTCCGAAAACGTTTATTCTTATCGCAGAATGGCTGAGTTACTCCAGATGACGTACATATAATTGTTGATGATTAAATCGCTGCTGTAACTTTGGAAATTAAAATTCTTGCTGCTTTTTGTTGTTGTTGTTGTTATTTTTGTTGATATAGTCGCTGTTATTGATGTTGTATAAGTTGGTTTTACTGAGTTTATTAGGTAACTCGAAGCCATCTGCTAACGTCTCAACGATCACATACCAGCAGCAAACCTAGAGCTACCGTGTGTGGTGGTGAAAACAGCTCTGATCACTGCTCCAATCGTGTTGGTGCATTTAGTTTTAGTAGTTTGCTCATGGCTTTAGCGCGGTTGCTCTCTATCAGAAGCGATGACTGTGTGTTATAAACAGTGTTGGTTCTAACAGTTCGGCCTATTGCACTGATCCTGGCTATCTGCCTTAGCCAGTAATGGTCCTGTTTATGACGCGCAGTTTCGGTACTGGCTCTAATATTGTTGTTGCTTTCACTTATCCTATCAGTTCTGGTAATGCTTACTGCTTAAATTTGAATTACACTTTGATTGAAATAAAGGTTGTGATCCAAAAATACTCAAGATAGGGCCATAAGTCTAATGAGGTGTTTTAGGCATACAGTGTATTCATGAGCAAAGCTAATTTTATGGATAAACTCTTGAATGTAGTTCAACCAGTTCTGTTCATGATTTTCATTTATTATTTTGTTTGATGATCCAAGTCCTAGTTCAATTTTGGTGTAGGTGTTGGAAGTGGTTAGTGCCACTAGCTAGCCCTAGTCAAACTGAACTATTTTGTCATCACTGCGGAGCTTTCTGTCTGAGAGAGCCATAAAAATTATCCTCAGTGTCCCAAGACCGCTCAAAGAGATATCAATAATACAGGAAGAACCCAATTTTAACTTTCATGACCCAGCCCTCACCCCCAAACACACACAAAACAATAACAACCAATGAAAAATGAATGCTGAATTTGGCAGCACACCATCCAACACTGGATTTATTTGATCAAAATGCATTTTTCAAAATCGGAAGAAATCTTGATCTGAAACCTAGATTTTTCTAAGCTACATTATGTAAAGCTGAATACTGATATAAAAAAAACCCATTGAAGAACATAAAATACACACATTTTAATTTATAGATGAAAATTTAAAAAAAAAATAAAAAAAAGTAAATCAGACATGAAAAAAGGGACAACACAAAAGTTTTTTTTAAAAAAAGAAAGAAAAGTAAAACGCGTCTTCAAAACTACTAGATCTATTATGAAAGAAGATACAACAAAAGGAAATCGGGGATTAGGTCGCTAGTCTGTAGCATCAAGGTGAACACCCTTCCCCAGCTGTGCCCTTCACCTTGCAACCACCATAACCATCCGCGGCGACAGTTTCTCCACTCTGTAATAACCTTGAGACCTTGATTTCCGCTTGTTTCAAATGCACCAGTTCACACGAGTGGATAATAGTCTAGACTGTAGACAGTGACTGCACACCCGCAAAGTAATGCAAAAGGTTGAAAAGTCACCCTATTCAGTAATTTATTATCTATTGAAAAACGGCACGTAAACCTTACTTGTGCAGTCCACCTGACTCCCAACAGGGAGAAAAACTGTGATGTCACTGCTGATTCTAAACAATCTGAGAGCGATATTAACAGGGCTGTGTCATTTCAGAGTCGCTTTGGCCGTTACTCCATAATTACACGGTGACCAATGGGAGCCAGATTAACCAAGGTTGCTCGCATCTTTTAATAGATTTGGGACTTTTATGTTGTGCTTAGAGCGACGACCATCAATACGATGTAGAAAATAAGCGTTGAGAAGAAGAAATGGCAAGCATCATCACTTGTTCTTCCTATTTCATTCATAATGACCGATCCCTCCCTCCCCCCCACACACACACACACACATACGCGCGCGCGCTCCATGTTTTCCCCAGTGATACCAAATTAGAACCGCACATAAAAGAGTTCGGCTCTTAGGGCAAACTTACTGTTTTTCTTGTAATCTTGTTGTGACTACAATAATAATGCGCGGGACAACAATAACGGGTTCAAAAGATACTTCGACTTTGGTTCTTCCCGGCAGTCGATTCTCAAACAACTAGACTTGAGATCCTGATGAAAGCGTGAGTCTTATTTCTATGATGACCCATATTTTCCAAACCAGATAGGCTGGACTTGGCCATGGCCTCAAAAAAGACCGTCTCCAGAAGCAAATTTTTATGTCAAAACTATGAACTTTTCCAACATTATTATGTCGTTTCAGGCGGTTGTGACCTGTGTGCGTAGCCTGGAAATTGTCGTTTGTGCTTTCCGAGTCATTTTGTGAATTGGGACAGTGGGATTGTATTTCCGTCCGATAACTATCTTTGTCTTATTTATTTATTTATTTTTTGTTTTGTTCCCTCTTGATACCAATCGGCCCCAACCCCAACCCTATATACACCAATTTCTCCTTTGACTGTAGAGTTTTGAAGCTAGGCGGTCACAGAACTTGTACCGCCGCAAGCCGGACAGAATCAATGGGCGCCCGTTTCTCTAAAGTAATCGGCGACCGTGCGTATCTATATCCCAGCATTGAGAGCTTACAGTATAGCTAGCCTCTCTTGCATGCGTCCCACGCGCGCACCAGGAGACCAAAGCAGAGCTCAAACATGAAAGCCGTCTAACTATCGAAACGTAATCTACTGCAGTGTATGTGGAACGGAGGGGAAGAGAGAGGGAAGGTTAATAAGCTAAAATGGTAGAGAACTGGACGGTCAAAAGGATGTCCCGATCTCAATCTCGAGCTAACCCATCTGACAATGGGGTCAGATGCCATCTGACAAGTCCGGTTCTTTGACGGACAAACGTCGTATGCGTTTAAGGAAGCAAGAAATAAGACACGTAAATCTTTTTATAGAGTTAAAAAAAACAACAACAAACAAACAAACAACAACAATCTAACTATACTGGTAATTGGGTTTAATTCGCTGACAATATTTTGCTTTGCTACATTGACATGAAATGTTAGGAATCACCCTAAAGAATCTTGTTGCCAGATACATCACACTTAAAGACTGTAGCTCAAAAAAGTTCTGTATTGTTTAACGTCCCCTAAGGCTCTTTCACAGTCTGATATGACGTGCTCCTCGAGTATGAATCTTGCATCTTGCAGTTAGATTATGCAAAGTCTTCGGTAGACATCAGGTTTGTAAAAACGAAAAAATACTGGAGAACTGCGGCCATTGTCTACAGCTACTCATCCAGCGATCAATATCCGCTGCTTCATACAGAATTCATCTTCACCGACAGTTTACTTCAACAAAAAAGAAGTACAATGGGATGTACACAACTCTAGGGTCAAGACTAGCCTAGAGAAGTAAAAAAAAAAACAAAAACGAGTCAACAGCTCGGATAGCTGGTGTGATCTGTTCTTAATTGCAAATCAATATCTTTCAGTAGAGGCGGGTGTTTTTTTTTTATAGCATGTTGTGAATGGAACCCCCGAGACTGAGAACCCCTTCTAGGCTTGCGTTGGGCATGATAGATAAATAATGCAAACTAACGCACTATATACACATAAACGCAACCAGGCATGATAAATATACACATATACATGCTACGACGGTATACTCATGGTCAACAAGCAAAATCAAATAGCGTCGGTTAAATGACTTCTCCTGTACTGTCCTGAAGTGAGAAAACAAATTATGTTATTCTTCATCGAAATGGGGTGCTGAAATCTTTAGAAACAGAGCTTCAAGTCGAATGAGATTTTATAAAAACTGAAATGGAAATGAAGAGCTTTATTCAAACCATTCCGGTAAATTTAAACAATAATTAAATGCCCCAAATTATGACAGAACGACACAATATACATTAACGGCTCGGAAAAGTTAAACAGTCATCAAATGTCCCCCAAATTATGATACAGCGAAATAGTATATATTAATGCCTCGGAAAATTTCAGGGACGCAAAGTTTATCAAAAGATACGCTGTGAAAAGGGCACAATCCTTATCATCGATTTAACAGAGGAACTCAAGGGTTTTCTTTATCTCAAACTTTCTAAACACTGAACAAAGTCGGTACAGAATAGTACTATAGATAGATGTACAGGCATGAAGAAAAAAGAAGAAAATATAAGTAACTTGAAAAAACCGACACCCACATTAGAAGTTCAGTTTCATAGGTAGATGCAAGCATATGCGAATATATATCTTCTATTGTTATTAAAATAATTCAAATAATATACTCTAAAAATATTTTTTTTTCACTTGTAAATGAGAGAAAATCCACTTCTTTTTTTAATCAAGGGAGACGAATATGAACAATACTCAGATAATCTTTTTGAAGAGTTATGCCCCTCTGACACAGGGGTTGAGAAACAGTCAATATCTTAGGGAGGGAAAATGTCTTTTAAGCTCATCACCCTTAAAGGCGCCAAATATCCTAGTCGTCAGGGTTCAGTCTGGTAATACGAGGGGCTTGGATTCGAAACCTGGCTTGAACCATCTGATGGTGGAGTCGAACCTCATATATACAGCCCTGTTCTACGGTTTGATGGGAGTAATATAGTCTTTATGACTATGGACAATGTAGCTGTTACAGCTACAAACCAGTTGCGCCCCTAAAGGTAATCACCTATTGAGAGTGCAGGATGAGGGGGGAAAAGCCTGAAACGAAAATAACCCTTCAGTTACAAGGAACAAGTTTTAAAAAAGCAGAACCTTTTGGCTACAATCAAAAGAGGGAGAAAGGAGGAAAAACAACACAATGAAAAGGGAGACCAAGAAACGGATCCCACCTGGGAAATGCACTAAATTGAGAGAAATGATCGCCACCCATGAAAGGACCGCCATAAAATACTTTACACCTAGCCTATTTGTCAAATATTTATGACTATGAGTACTCGCATAGTTACCACACTCGAGACTGACAAATAAGATCAAAGACGTGAAAACAAACAAACAAATAAATAAATAAATAAATAAATAATTGGTATCGACCGGGATCGAACCTATTTCCAGCGGAGCTAGTTTGTTTATGTTCTGTACAAAAATGGACTTGATCACTCTCAGCAAAAGTTCACCTCAATCTATTCCAGCCAACACAAAAGTCGCTCGTTCTGAGTAAAATTTTTTTTTTTTTTCTTTTCAACATGTGGTAACTCAGAAACTTTATTCTTTTTTGTTTTGAAATCTCCCATTTTCTTCTTATGGATGACTTATACATTATTCTACATTAGACTAAGGCGCGTAATTCCTTATCTTGCCTTTCCTCTAAACTTTTGCACATTTTTTTGACGCCGCTGTGTCCCCATGTAAGATGTGAGAGAGACTTACAGGATGTTAAACATTTTGGAAAAGCACAATATGTATAAACCCCAAAGATCAAAACCCGCAAAGCCATTCTTTCGAACCACGCGATTTTATAATAAAAAAAAAAAAAAACCAACAATAACAACCATATCCTATAGTTACAATTTCTGTAGATATGCTGAGAGTGAAGACATGATCACGCGCTTTGGAGTGTCTTCGCTACTGCATCCTTTCGATAGGTTGGTGGGCTGCTGATTTTGATTGAGCAGCCGGCGCCTCTGATACTCTATTCATACTTCTAAAACCGACCGGTAAACCCACGTGATCAGCGGCCCTAGATTTATTTAACCCTATTCATACGTTGTAAGCCAGATAAGTGAACTCACATAATCAGTGACCATTCAACCCTATTTATACGTTGCATGTAAACCAGACCAAGAGAGCATTCAAGCCCACTCATACATTATAAACCAACGTAGTGTACTCACGTGATCAGCGGCCCGGAGAGCATTCAACCCCATTCATACGTTGTTAACCAACGGAGTGTACTCACGTGATTGTTCAACCCTATCCATACGATGTAAGCCAGATTGGTGTACTCACGTGATCAGCAGCCCGGAGGCCTCCTGCCCTGGGTAGAGCGAGGTTTAAGAGGCTGCCTGCAGGACTCGGGCCAGGAGACGGACTGTCCACCTCGACTGCCCTCAGTCCCTGACCGCCTGGTCTTACACTCGCTACAGTAGGTCCAGCCTGACGTCTGCCCACACCCGCTGCCACCGCTTGCAGTTGCTGATCGGCCGCTGCTCCACCTGCTGCTCCTCCTCCGCGCCCAGCGCCTACCCGCACGGCCGGTCGGTTAATCGGCATTCTGTTTTTATAGAATCTAATTGAAGTCGCCAGAAGCAAAAAAAAAAAGTTTGAAAAGTTTTCAGACTGAAATAGATCCGAGCCGAGTCCCACAGGATGCTGGGAAGCGGACGGTCACCTTCTCGCCAGTGACTGCAACACCAGCAAGGCCGATGACCTTATAATGACATGCGATATAATTTTGTATTTTTTCTTTCCCTGATGGAAAACTTTTCCTATGCAGTTTTAAACCTGTTTCCACACACCTCGTCACGCGCCCGTTCAGATTGACAAGCTCTTGATCTCAGTGCACACATCTGGAAGAGAATAAAACAGGTTTTAGATTCTAGTATGAATGGAATTCTAAATATAAAGTGGAGTTTTGCAACGCAATGCACGTCGATATTACCGGCATTGGAATTAAAAATTTGTTGAATTTCTTTCTCATCGAAATCTAAGAAAAACGCTGCCTCAAAGAATAGGAACTGAACCGGTAACCACCAAATCAAAACCTGTGGTAGGAAGTATTAACATTCTGTTCCCCGCGCAAGATTGGGCAAAGTTCTACGATAAAAAAGCCACACTATTTTGTAAACAATCAGCTTACCCATAATCATTAAAGTCAAATAGAATCATTGCTCAAGATAAAGTGTAGAGCGCAATGTTAAAGCTGGGTTGCGCTTGGCGAGGCCAACATGCCTAACGATCCCTTATCTCCCAACAACTGAGAAACGATCAAGTTACCTAGGTGGACACAAGTCGCAGAAAGACAGAGTTGAAACAATAATGTTGACGCCACAGCTCGTAGACAGAAAAGTCCAGGTATGGGACCCCTCAGGTCAGCACGGGGTTAGCTTATTCTGGTCAGGGGTCACTAATCATCGTGACGTGTCACATGAGGTCGGCATCTCCTGTGTTGGTAAACAGACACCATGAACTACACCAAATCTGCTTCTTTGTTTTGGTTCTGGTGAATAGGCAAGCTTTTGTCTTACTTAGACCACTTGATCTGCCTGTTTTGTATAGCTACTACTGGCCAACATGCTATCAGTTTTCGCTAGTACAGTCTAGTCCTGTCAACCTCACGACCATCATCAGCTACAGGACCAGCTGTGACACCAAGGATTCCTTATGGCCATGATATGACAACATGGAAAGTAAACCACACGAAAAGTTTAATACTGGCAGTAATAGGCGAGCGTTAATGGTTAAAGCAAAAGAAATGGTGGGAAAAAGCCACCAAACGGAGAAAGAAAGTTGATGGTAAGAAATCTAAATCAGACTAGTGACGACTTGGGTCGCTAATGTTTGAGAATGGATCTGATCACACGCCCCGTTCTGTCCTACTATCTTTATTTAAAAAAAAAAAATTTTTTTTAAATCAAGGAATAAAGAGCATCAGCAGTAAGACCAATACAACATATCGTACCACAAAAACTACAACAAAATAAGCTGAATAGGTAGTACGAGTCGAGACAGCTTTTGTCAGATTGTTTGTTAAGACGAGCGTCTGGTCAAAGATTTAATCAATAGAAACTGTCTGGACCCCAGGGCAATACAATCGATCTGAGTGAACGGCCAGCGCTGGAGATCTCACTAGAGCGCGAGCTGAACGGTTAAAACATCCACGCGGCCAGGTGGAATTCAAGGGCGAGCTCTAAACAACTTGGTGCTTTCAATAATTTTGGGCCTCCCCATTAAAAAAAAAAGGGAATTCTATTGGAAAAAATAAGCAATATGCAAAACGGGCGATTCAAAGATCTTACCCGAGGTAGACTCGAGCCGCAGTCTGGCCAGCCTGGGAGGAACAGATTGAAGAGGAGATGTTTAGCCAAACTCTCGTAATATAAGGCGAGCTAAACTAATAATGATTTTTAGCAAGTCCCTTAGAAACTTTGTTCCCAGTTCTAGAAAATAAAGGAGAAGAGAAGTAAACTACATGTGCAACAGATCTGAGCTCTAGTTATCCTCATAGTAAAGCAATTGCACCTAGTTCTAACCAGAAAAGGAGAAGAGAGGCACATTATTAATAGTCTTCCAAGGGACAATATTACAGACTTCTAATCTGTGTTGCGGAAAGTCGTAAAGTTTGAGGTCAAGGATAATCACAGGCCAGCTGCACTTCTCTCTTTGCCTCTCATTCCTTCTCTCCACCCTACTCTTCTTGTATCATCTTTTTTTATGTTTTAACCTCCCTCTTCGAATTTTTCCTCCTCTTCCCAATCTTCTTCTTCTCATTATCTTTTATCAACCCCATTCATTTTTCAAAATATCCTTCTTTTCTCCTTAATCGATGTTCCTTTTCAACAATTATAAGATTAGCTGGTTAAAATTGCTGCAAACCATTCCCATCACTTCTGACCTTCTTTACATTGAGAAAATATTGGGGTTGACAGCATACTTATTACTTCCGGAAATGTATTAATAGAATTGTTCGCATTAAGGTAGATTTAATGCCCAGTACACTGTTTCCCTCTTTGAACTAATAGATTTACACCATGTATCTGGTGGTTTCATGATTTAAAAAGTGTGAGTAAGAGAGAGAGAGAGAGAGAGAGAGAGAGAGAGAGAGAGAGAGAGAGAGAGAGAGAGAGAGAGAGAGAGAGAGAGAGAGAGAGAGAGAGAGAGAGAGAGAGAGAGACATAGAGAGATAGAGAGAGGAAAGGGCGTGGGGAAAAAAAGTGTTGGGGTAGGGCGTTCCATCCATTGCTCTCAACAGAGGCACCTTACGTCTGGACTCAGCGACAGCCGTAAATACAGGGAAACAGACCTGGATAATGAGCCACTGGAATGTCTTAAATCGGCCGCTAACACTGGCTCGAACACTTGAGAACTTCTTTGGTCTTCCCTTCTTGCGAAGGGAAATGTTCGGTGCACACTGCTCTGAAAGGGATATTCACTATAGGCCTTTCATAGCGCACGCATGGTTTTGGGAACGCCCAGATTTGTTGGAGTTGAGCCAATAATTCTTCAGAAACCACAGAGAGAAAATATAAATATAGCAAGTCAACCCTTTCTCACTTTCTGTAATACAATAAAGTCACGTCATTAATAATCCATATTTAATCCCGTATAATAAGGGAAGTAGTAGCAAGAATATAGAATAGATTCGAGCGCACTTTAAGGAATCTTTTTCTTCATCGGATATTGCAAGTGTTGGATTTGAGACACGCCCCTTGCTAGGACCCTTGCCACAGACCAGAGAGTAATAAATTCAGGCTCCATTTGTTCTCAAGTTGCTTAGAACCAGCTTTGACATTATTTGATATATATATATATATATATATATAACCAATTCATAAATTGTATGCATTTAGAAACGTCAGAGATGAAACGGTTGACGAGAAAACTTCAACAGAAAAGCATCAGATAGTTGACCTTACTCAACCGAAGAACAGATTATGGAAAATAAAGCAGAGTAGATATAGATTATCGATGAACTTTCAGAGAAATTGAAAGAAATGCAGTTGGATAAGAGAAGATTTTTTCGAAATCACTGATGTACAGCCTTTTGTGGCAGATTGTAGCTAAATTAATAATGAATTCAGAAAGGTCCACTCTTTTCATCATGTGAGGATACTTCGATCTCGAGTTAATATTTAATGACCCATGCATATCAAAATCAATTCGGACATTTCATGACGAAATTACGAAATTGCATAGTTTGGAGAAGCCACAAGTACAAATGAAAGCCGTATCGTGAGAGAGAGAGAGAGAGAGAGAGAGAGAGAGAGAGAGAGAGAGAGAGAGAGAGAGAGAGAGAGAGAGAGAGAGAGAGAGAGAGAGAAATCAAGATTAAAGCCCCATACGGGCATTCGGTATGTGACTTCTGCTCACCCATGCAGAATGATCTAGCGAGGCTGTGGACAAATCGAATAATAATGGTTATGGTTATAAATTATGAATATCAACAAACTTGTTGACCCAGGATTGCTGGCCTCAGGGTGTTAAAAGCAGTCAAGCATGGCATATTGCGGCCCTTGTATGAATCATGTCACGCGAGATTTTAGATACTATGAGCTTCCGAGCATGAGGCGGTTAGGAGGTAACGGTATAGAAACTTGTAACCCGGTGACCTACATGTTGAATTTTTAGAGCAAGAGAAGACATTAAAATAACAGAGAGAGAGAGAGAGAGAGAGAGAGAGAGAGAGAGAGAGAGAGAGAGAGAGAGAGAGAGAGAGAGAGAGAGACAGACAGACAGAGAGAGAGAGAGAGAGAGACAGACAGACAGAGACAGAGAGAAACAGAGACAGAGGAGGTAATAAAAAAAAATCCGAATTCTTAATAACAGTTCCAACTGGTAACGGATGACGTCCCAAAAATATTTTTGAAAAAATAAACCAGGAAGATTTATCTATCAAGCTAAAAATGGCACAGTCTCAATTTTCTGGATGTCATTATTTTTTATAATTACATAATAATTTATCTCACCATCCGTTTACACGAATGCTTCTTTTGACTGACACGTTTTGTCCCAAGCCTCTCTTGTCGCCGATTCGGGTATATTTTTAACTCTCTCTCTCTCTCTCTCTCTCTCTCTCTCTCTCTCTCTCTCTCTCTCTCTCTCTCTCTCTCTCTCTCTCTCTCTCTCTCTCTCTCTCTCTCTCTCTCTGCACGTAGAAGTCTCGGGTTCAGTTCCCGACTGGTTCTACTGGATATGGGGGGCCAGATACTATCTAACTAAGCCTATCTTTAGCTCGTCGTAAATCTGCCGCCCCCGTAAAAGATGAACTAGAAAATCTATGTGACGGAAAACTGAAACAAGAAGAATTAATAGCACTTGTTTGTTGTTGTTGTTGTTGTTGTTGTTGTTGTTGTTGTTGTTATTATTATTATTATCTCATAAATCATTATTATTATTATTATTTATTATAATTATTATTATTATTATTATTATTATTATTATTATTATTATTATTATTATTATTATTGTTGTTGTTGTTGTTGTTGTTGTTGTTGTTGTTGTTGTTATTATCTCATAAATCATTATTATTATTATTATTATTATTATTATTATTATTATTATTATTATTATTATTATTGTTGTTGTTGTTGTTGTTGTTGTTGTTGTTGTTGTTGTTGTTGTTGTTGTTGTTATTATTATTAATATTAAAATTGTTTTTATCCTTTGTGTATTGCTTTCAAGGCAATTGTTGCTGCACCTTTCAATCCTAAAAACAAACAAACGGGAAAAGCAGAGTTGTACTTAGAATTATAACGGACAGTTGGTTGAAAAAATCAGCAGTTCCTAATATATAATCATCGTTCAGAATTAATTATTCATTTGGCAGTTACCGACTTCGCAATTCAATTCGTTCCTGAGATAAGGGGGGGGGGGGGGGGGGTGAGAGAGAGATAGAGAGAGAGAGAGAGAGAGAGAGAGAGAGAGAGAGAGAGTAAAACAGAACTGAATTAATTATTTTAAAGCTGTTAAAAATCAAGCATAATGACTAAATATTGTATGATATTTTAAAGATGATAATAATAATAATAATAATAATAATAATAATAATAATAATAATAATAATAATAATAATAATAATAATAATAATAAACCAAGGATACATATCATACATACACTACACATTTCTACTCGTACCAATAAATATGAAAAGTTAAAAAAAAAAATGAGAGGCGATTTATGATTTCATCATAGAATTAATTTGGGATGAGAATAATAACAAATTATAATTTAAATGAAAATTAACAATAAAATACAACATATTATCGACATCCGACAACCACAGCTGACAAGAGTTAAAGAAGCCTCTAATAGTGCTTCACAAAAGAGCATAAAAGTAGGAATCGAACGGACAGAGAGAGCGGTTTTTTTTTTTTTTCTTGTTTTTTTTTTTTTAGTGTTTTTTTTTTTGTGTTATTGAGAGAGAGAGAGAGAGAGTGAGAGAGAGAGAGAGAGAGAGAGAGAGAGAGAGAGAGAGAGAGAGAGAGAGAGAGAGAGAGAGAGAGAGAGAGAGAGAGAGAGAGAGAGAGAGAGAGAGAGAGAGAGAGAGAGAGAGAGAGAGAGTTTTTTAAATTTCTTTGATTGTTTTGCCTTGTTTTTTTCTTCACCTAATTGTGCTAGCTTCTCAAATTGTAGAGACAACAATCATGTTAACACAAGGAATTGACGACAGTAAAAACCATATGGCACATAATCTTTATAAATTTATTGGATACGATCTATAGATCTAGCCACAGAAAAAAAAGTCTAAATCTAGACTGTGATTTTGTATGTGTTTAATTTTAATTTAACCAAATTAAATGATGAATGCATTTTAAATGTCTTATGCGGTACTTACGCAGATATAGGAATGAACTTTTGACAAGTGGCCATGAACGTACGTCAACTGATGTGCTGAACGAACACAATGTTATGGTTGGTCGTACTGACTGCTTTAGTTTGTTGCAGGTCTAACTCTATGGCGTTATCGAAAATCTATCTAACACATTAATTAATAAGGAAACTGCTAAACCCTATAAACTTTATTCTATGTGTTTCCTAAATTGCACATCTAGATTATTCAACTGAGACCACTGGATGGGGGGAAAAAAACAGAAAAAAATTTTGTTTCGTCAACTGTTTGTTGTGATTCACTTCAGTATTTTACATTAACATATGATTAATTTTTTGCCAGACTATACTATAGTGAAGCAACAGACTTTCCTAATCACTATGGGATTCTTTAAGAACAAATAAATATCGACCGTATAAAAATTAAAATAAAAGCAATTATTTTATTAAAAAAATAATAAACTTTTTAAAGAATATTCAAATATTCAAAAAGATAAAATATATGGATTTATATTAAAAAAAAAAACCAACAACTAAAATTTAACGTAAAACTCAACCGGCAACAAAACACAATCGGCAGTAACTCTATTTATCAATCCTTGTTTTTTGCTGGGGTTTTTTTCTTTAAGTGGTTGGAGACTTTCAGCTTGGCTCTACCAAGATCGCCAAGATAAAGAGGTAACATCTAGATCATATCTCTTGATACAAAAAATCCGTTCCAAAAGGTTTTGCATACTTTTTGTCCTTTTCCTAAGAGCTCGATTCATGACATTGAAACTAATCATCCTTACCTGGCAAACCAGTGCTTGCACTGCAGCAGTGTTACTCAGTAGTATGAGTAAGCGCTTTTAAACTCATTCTGACTATTCCTCACAATATGAAATTGAATCAGGAAGATTTCACTTAGGTACCATATTGAGGCGCTGTGAATTGAATTATTTCTCTGAAACAAAGCAACTTCAATTTTTTACGCTAATGTCACAGAAAAGTATCCCTTCAAATATGTTCACAATCCTTGCACATAACAAGACTCAAGAATGTCAATCTTAACACAATCCCTACCACTAGGGTTTTTTTTACCGTGTGCCCAAGTCATATTTTGCGACCCACGTATATCCTAGACCTGATTTTTTTAATTGAAGTTTATGACCCCCTATATTTCTAGAACCTATTTATAAGTATTATATATCAAAATGCAGGGAATTGAATACAAATTTGAAATATCAGTGTTAGATAGCAATTAAAAGTTTTTGTAAGGAGGTAGATCTAGATGTATAAAAAGATGATATAACCGAAAAGTAGAAATAAAAAAAAAATAAAATATCCAAGTTACTGGTCTCATTGATCTGGAAATTTTAATCCAATCCAATCAAACAGCACAACACCTTGTGTATAATCCAATTATGAAGTCATGTGTCAAATTTGAAGAGTGCAATCCAAGAAATAAAAATTTTACAACATTTTTACTAACAACACCTATATAAAAAAAATAACGGCAATCCTATAGATCTAACAATTATTTTGGTCAAAACCTGATGAAAATCAACCGCCACTTAGCTCAAACGACGCTAAAAATAGGCCGGAAGGGAAGTAGAATTCGTTTTAGTAAACATTGGATTGGATAGATCAAAAATATGGACTGGATTAGGACTAGAAAGTCCGAGCCGATTGTACCGGCTCGTGGTAGGTAAGTTTGGCGACCGTGAGCCGCTACAATCGGCTCATGGTAGGGATTGTGTTAAATCAATAATTTGCCTTTGAAGTGAGACTTTACATTAATCATGACTGATGTAGCTTTCATATTTTTCCGACAAAACCTAATAAAAAGAAAATTTATGTTAAAACAAGAGAGAGAGACAGACAGACAGACAGACAGAGAGAGGAGAGTGGTTTTTTTTTTTTCATATACAGTTTCTTGACTTAGATACCAGAATTATAGAGTTGGAAAAAAGGCGTTAGAAGGTCAAAAAGCTTTCCTTTTGCTTTATTCTTCTTTTTTCTGAATCTATTTGAAAAGAACTAAAAATCAAATTCAGAGCATCTTCATGTCGTTTAATTTTTATTGTTGAGTTCACAAACAAAAAAATTACATAATATCTTTATGATAGCAGTTACTCACATTTTGAAACCAAGGGCTTCTCTTTTAAAAATTTCTTGAAGTTGAGTTATTTTTTTTGTACCAAAAACCATTGAAAACACAAGAAACAAATAACCCAGATGAATATCTCTTCTTTTTTTTCAGGCATCTGGTGTTGATTCAAAAGGGGTGAAACTTTGCTCTTTATCATGGCAGATTCATATGCTATGGTAAAAGGAGGAAAATTGAACCTCAAAGGTCATAAACTGAAAAAGTAAGGAAAGGTTTTCTCTAAATATTTGAGAATTACATGTTTTTATTTTTTTTTTTCAGTTTTCTTCATCAGAGCTTTTTAAAAACCTTTGGCTTGTAATAAATCTCTTTTCGTATTTTGTTGCAGCCTGAACTGAGGTAACTTATCTCATCTTTCTTTTTTATCTTTTGATTATTTTTTAACATATTTTTATTTGAATTTTATCTAAATTCATGAAAACCAGAATACAGACCTGTTTGAAGTTGCGTTTTTTTTTTGTTAGTTTGTAGTTTTATTTTGTTTTTTTTTTTCTATGTGAATTTTTACTTAATTCATGGAATAAATGTACACTGATTCAATAAGAAGAAAATATGATTTTTTTAAGCAGAAGATCAAGATGACAAAAATTACTTCGTAGTTATGTAATTTTTTTTCAATAGAAATAACCAAGAAAGGTGCATTCGGTAGGTTTTTTTTTAAGTTCTGCAGAAATACTGAAGCATGTCATACCAAGAAAAAGCAGAATAAACATGACATCTTGAAAAACACATAGATGTTTTTTCTCTTTCTTTCTTTTTTTTTTGGCTGTGAATGTGTAGATCAAAGAAGCACAAAAGTCATAAGAGAAAATTTGACGGAAGCTCAGCATCAGCGCCAGCAGTCAGACAATCAGACCATGAAGATGTTGCCAAACACGGTAAGATTTTTTCTCTTAGAATCTTTGAAGAGGGAAACAAAGAGTGTCTCTAATTCTAAGATTTACAAATAAAAGCTGAACTGAATGAAAAATTTAAAATAGCACTAGACATTAAGGCTTTGCTTTATATTGTTCTGTAATTTGTAAAAACAAAACAAAAAATCAAATTTGTATCTTTCCATAATATCAAGAAGAATAATGGTTTTAAAACATGCAATACTTCTTGTCAATTAGCTCAAACAATACAATACTTCGTCTAAGAGCTGATAATTTTTAATGCTTTGATGAATTTAGCTTTTTATCCCCTCTGTGACTTCTTGATCAGGTGGCTGGTGGGAGGTGAAGCAATTTGCAGATATTACGGCCAACATTGCTATTGAAGTTGGTGATAGTGTGTATATTGCAGCTCTTGACAATGGGGGTCTGGCTATTGGGGAACCCAGAGATGAAGGTAAAGCTGATAAGGTAACCAATATTTTATTTTTATTTCCTTTTTTTCTTTCAGGAAATCTTGAGATTGCAGCAGTATATGATTTGGCTTTGTTTGAAAATTTCAATTATGCGTGAAAACTCTTAATTCTTCAGTCTAAGAAACTGCATTATGGCATTCAAGAAAAAAAAATTTAATAATGCCAAACAATTTTAAAACTTGCTTAAGCAGCTAAGATTTGGTATTCAGATAATTTTTCATCTAGGAATTCAAGTTAATGATAGTTAAAGTAAAATGAAAAAAGTAGCTCTCTTCAATATAATCCATCACACAATTTGCCTTGAACCCAAAATAAATTTGCTTATTTAATACATTAGGCCAGGAAAGTTAAGAATGGAAGTAAACTGCACTCCATCTTATATAAGTGAAATATTTATGTGATGAACAGTATTTGATTGCATCACTTATGGGAAAAAAAACCAGTTACATGCTAAAATGCAAAGGGCCTGTGGCAACGTTTTCAATATTTGACATGTCTAGCACTTTCTTTAAAAAAGTAGAGTTAGCAAATACTCAATATAAGCAAATAAAATGCTTTTGCTTTATTCCAGGTGCAATGGTTGTGTAAATCACTATCATCTAGGAACCCTTTAGTTTTTTTGTGCAATGTTTAAGCATGTTTTTGCCAGTATAAACTTTTATCTCATTCTGAAGGTGATGGACCAGATCCCACAGAGATCTTCACTGCCATCAAGATCAATGATACAAAAGTAGCCTTTAAATCTGGTTATGGGAAGTATGTCACTGTGGAGGCTGATGGCACACTGGAGGCTAAAGTTGAGGCCATGGGAGCCAGAGAGCAGTTTGAGCCAGTCTTCCAAGATGTGAGTTAGATTAAAAAGTTAAGCCCCCTTATACAAATATCTTTTTTATTGTTTTGTTGTTTGTTTGTTTTTTTAATTTCCAGAAGAAGCTCTTGGTTTCTCTCTTTTTTCTTTTTCTTTCCTTTCTCTCCATCATAGAATTCATGAAGCTTTTCTCCAAATACAATGGCTGCACTTTTCAAGCTGACTTTAACATCTGGCTGTAGAAGAACTCTCATAACTTATGTAAATAAAACACATTGTGTTGCATTGAATGAAGAGCTTTATATCCACCAGTCCAGGTCAAGATAAAAAAAAATAACTTTCAAGTTCTGAAATAAAGAGAATCTGAAATCAGACAGTACATAGCTCTAAAATTTCATTTACACATGGGAACAAAAGAGATTAAGATTTATAATCATATACATCCCTCTAAGGTTTTGTCAAGCTCATGGGACTGCACGGGAATGTATGATTGTACAACACTGAACTCCGAGATATCATTTTTAAATCTATGCAAACAGATGGTGTCATGTAATAAGACTACTGATTTCCAGTTGAACATTAAAACAGGAGGAATCTGTAATTTAGACCTGGATTTAATTTGCCTGAAAATTAAGATGCATCAGACCAAGACCCTGGTAAGGGGTCAGGGGGATGTTGTCTCCCTGAAACTGAAGTAACGCGCAAAACTCTGTCTCCAGGCACATTTATCTACAAATATATAAATTTCTGTGTTTTTACATCTTTTATGGCCCTCACTTTGTAAATGTCTTGTCACATTACAGTTGCCTTTCTTTCCATAATATAGCCTTTAGTTGCAAAACAAAACAAAATGTCAAGCCGTTTTGACTATTTGGTAATCCCCATTGCAGTCCTTACCTTCTAACCATTGTCATCAAAACTTGTTCTTAATTTCATTTTCTATAGCTCTCAGTTGGCCATCTGTTCAATAAACTATGAAGTCATCATGCAATTTGAAAGAAGAACCTTGGTCTGGCTTGGCCTATGGCGATAAGTCGTCGTTATAATTCATTTTTGCATTTCTACTGACATTCAGGCAATCATTGCCGAAATGCAGACATTCACAAATAGTAAGTTGGGCGTATTTCAGGCTTGGTAATGCCTGCAACCGATTTGCACCTAACTTGAGTACATTATTACCCTTCAGCAGGAAAATTTTCCCATTTTATGATTGCCTGAAAACAGCCAGGTAATTGTTAGTAAACTGTACAACCCACTAAGATTTCATGTGGTGTATGGGAAGGATTACCTAAAAACGTTGCTCTTTTGTTCTACGATTCCATGTTTTATATGAATATGTTGAAACATGAAAATGTATAACCAGTCTTTTCCTCTCTAAAATTATATATCGTATGTGTTTTTGGCAGGGCAAATTGGCATTAAATGGCTGCAATAATTGTTTTCTAACCTGTGACGAGGATGGGGAACTAGCCTGCTCTGCCCGCACAGCAGGTGAAGGAGAGTTTCTCAGACTTCGCTCATGTGCTGTGAGGGAAAGAGACCCTCTAGAAGATATCCCACTGGAAGAGAGAGGCTCTGTCAAGGATGCTGAGATAAATTATGTGTGAGTAAATACAAGCTAAATATCCTCTCATTTGCCTGTTAATCATTCTGATGAAATGGTTATATTTACTTAAAATTTTAAATCAATTCATGTTTTTTCAGTTTTTTGCTTCTTTCTCTTGTTACTAGTGTTTGTGGTTTTGATTTCTCTAGTTTCTTTGTCTCAAAACATGTACTTGGGATTGAGAAAAGGAAAGCAATGAATGAAGGTCAATCTCTCTTCATAAGATTCTGAGAGAGAGAGAGAGAGAGAGAGAGAGAGAGAGAGAGAGAGAGAGAGAGAGAGAGAGAGAGAGAGAGAGAGAGAGGGAGGGAGGGAGGGAGGGAGAGAGGGAAAGGGGGGGGGGGAAGGAGGGAGGGAGGGAGAGAGGGAAAGGGGGGGGGGGGAAGGAGGAAGTAGGGGGTGAACAGTTTAGAACTACTTTAATCAGTCAATATTTATTCTCTTATAAATTATCCACTATAAGCACATAATGAGGACCATTAAGTCTGTCTGATTAATCGAATTTCTCATAAACCGAATTTTGCAAGATGATAGGTTTTTTTTTTCTCTTTGGCTTTATTAGAATCGGACTCATATTTTGAAGTATTTCTGATTTGATTCTCTTAATTCGAATTCAACACCTCGTAAGGCATCACAATAGTGTTACATGCATCTCTCAAGCAGCAAGCAATGCCAATCACTGCCCAAGAAAGGCTGATCAGTGCGCTAACAAATCAAGAAGGGAGCAGATGCATAAACAATTAAGTGCCAGTAGCAAATCTGTACTGATACTGATAGCAATGGGGGAAGGAGAGGGTTGCTCGTTGCAGGCTCAGTACACACTCACCCAATGAGTCTTAGACTCTGTTATACTCATTTTTGTAATTCGAGTACTCTTAATTGGAAGATTTAATCCATTCCCATACAATTCGAATTATGAGGTTTCCACTGTATTTTAACTATGTTATATATGCTACCAAAATATTTTCTTTTATTTTGCCCTTCCTAGCAAAAAGTTCCAGAGTTTCCAAGATCGCAGGCTCCGAGTAAATGAAGAAGACAAGGCAGCTTTGAAAAAAGCAAAGAAAGAAGGAGATTTTCATGAAGTACTACTTGATAGAAGATCAAAGATGAAGGCAGACAGATATTGTAAATAAACCATTCCATATCAATTCAGTTTTCATGTGATGACTCTGACTTGCTTTTATTTTATATTTGGCCTATTCAAGAAAAGCTGTGAATATGAAATTCTGCAAACTAAAATCCTAAGTCCTCTTTTTGCTCTTTATCATACGCTTTAAAAATTATTGCAGTGCATTTAATATTTCAAATTACAGCTACTTCCTTTTTGATTAACTATTTTCTGGATGCATTTTTGATTGTTTTGCAATGGAATCCAACCTCATCCAGTTCATACAGAATTAATTTGCATTCAAGGTTTAGACTTTCCAGATCTGGGTTTTTCCAACAAAACTATAGCTCAGGTTTTATTAGCATATCTAGCAACTAAGACTGCGTTGAGAAACCAAGCTATTCAAATCACTGATGCTACTTTTGATGCTCAGAGGTTCAAAAATTTAAGCGAGAAAAAAAAGGTTTTTATAAAACCAGGAAATGTGAAGAAATTTTATGAATAAATAATTATAATGGAGGTGTCCTAAATATTAGTAGGAAGAGTTAGGAATTAATAACTTAATCGCATAACTCTGTTTTACACAAATTTGGTTCAACACAGACTTGGGTCTCACCCATTGTTCAAAAAATGTCTAGGTAGTGTAAATAATAAACCAGGTACAATCCATTTCAATTAGGAAAAAGTATTGGAAACTTTCTTCTCTTTTTCTTACTTTGTTAAAGCTTAGAAAAGTTTGTTTTTTCTCTTTGCATAATTATGATAATTGCATGCAAATTTCATCATATAAAATATAATGGAATTTGTACTTTGTTCTTAAGACCGAATTTGTTTTTTATTTTGAAAACATGCAGGATAAGGGAGAAGGGGAAAATGCCATATGCAATAAAATTCCAATCTGCTTTATATTCCTTCTTTTTTTTTGCCTTATAGGTTTAGCATTTGTACTTAAGATTTCCTCACTTAATTATGATTTATATAATTCAGGGGAATTTTTTATGTCGCCAGGGTGATGTAAATATCTTCATTTTTTTTTTTAAGGCTCAAAGGCTTTAGGAGAACTGATCTGAATACTAGATGTCCTAAGATCATCGTTGATGGTAGACTGGACTTTGAAAAAATCCTTGGTCAATAATCAATCAATTAAAGATAAGGAGAAAATCAAATCTATTGATTTATTCCTTAATGCCAAACATACCTCCTTATAACTCATATCTCTACATAAAATTTACCCTATTTTCTATATTTTTATCATTTTAACTTACATTGTTTGAAATTGAATTATTTTTCTTTCAAATTTTAACAAATCAAAATGCACTGAAGCCAGTTTACCATTACTCAGTCTTGAAATACTCACTGACAGAAGGCAATGGTCTGGCCATAAGGCGGTGGCTGGTTGCAGCATTGATTGATTGTGATTTATGGTATTTAAATTTTATACCATAGAGTTTTGATCAGGGATGTAAAGATGGGAATCATACGGTACAGTGGAAACCTCAAAAACTGAAGTCTGATTATTCAAATTTCTCATAAACCGAATATTGCGAGAGGATAAGTTATTTTTTTCTCTTTAGCTTTGTTAGAATCGCGTTCTATTTTGAAGTTTTTCTGGTTTGATTCTCTTAATTTTAAGTCAATACTATGCCATAAGGCATTACAAAAGTACTGCATGTATCTCTCAAGCAGCAAGCAATACTAATTCCTGCACGAGAAAGGCTGATCAGTGCACTAACAATGAGAGAGTTGATGCCCTAAGAAAGAATTGCCACTTGTAACACTGAGTTACTCACTGTATACACAGTACACATAGTCAATGACGCATAGATTTAGTTATGTCTCTTTTCGTTATTCGAAGGTTTAATCCATTCCCATACAGTTCGAATTATGAGGTTTCCACTGTAATTATTGCTTAGTGCTCATAATAATTTATATTGATACATAAAAACTAAGGAATATTTTCTCTCAGAAAACATGACAAATTAGATATTTTCATGATATATCATAACTCCTTTTTTGGTATGTTTTGGGCGGACATTAAAGTGCTGCTTTTTTCATGACATAGGTGCTTTAAATCATTTAAAAAGATATTGAATTGAAATAGATCAGGTAAAACCTTCATACTTGCAATTTCGTTTGGTATTTTAAAAAATTGAAAGAAATTAAAAGGTGGCCATTGAATGAGTTTGAAAATGTTATAAGAGAGTCTTCTGCTGTTCGGCTGAGAAAAAAAAAGCCTTAAATTTTAGTTTTATTCTTATACTTTATTCATGTATCTTAACGTTAGCATAGCCTGTTTACCTGCGAGTGCGATAGAAGAAAGAGTAAAAGTTGATGTGAACTTGAAATACTTTTTATGGGATGGCATCAACTTTCTTAGGGCAAATTCAGAGTAAAGCAGAAACTTTGATGTTTAAAATACATCACACGAAAGTCCCTCTTTTTTTTTTCTTTAAGTTTAACCTCTTTACTGCTACACAATTTTTCCTGCCCCATGCTAAACTCTATGGATATGTCCATCATGTAAAAATTTGTTACAACTCTAGATCTAGAACTAGTAATAGCGATAGATTACCACAACTAAAATCAAAGGCAAAGCCATGACTCGTTAATCAAGATCTAGTCAAGACTCGTTCATACAGCATGAGCTACAAGCCAAACACACAGTAGCGGTTTTATGTGTGTATGTGTTAGTTTTGCATATGTGTTAAACATTTCTTTGCTGGCTTTGATAATAACATGAGCGATTAAATGTTTCTAGAGGACTTGAGCTTTCCAATGACACTATCTATTTTCATTCTTTGAAAACGGAAACTGATTTTCAATGCAGCAAAACAAAACTTGCTTTATTGAGCATGTACAGTGTATGTGCACAGCTTATGGTACACTCTTCACATAGGCACATACAGTGTACATACACAGCGCAGGCATCTGGTTAAATTAAGCCTGAGTGAAAAAAGAATCAAGACCAGTACTTTAGGTTCCGATATGAGAGTACAAATCAAAAGGATTTAACCCTTTCTAACTCCATGTTTTAACAGGAATCAAAGAAAATGTTTATTTTATAGAAAAAACATCTATTGAGCTATTTCTATTTTTTACATGATACTGGCAGATTTTACAATATCACCAGATTTGATTACGAAAATGACCTAATAAGTTTCAGATGAAAATTATTATTTTATAGTGGATGAAATTTAAAGCTTCTCAAATTTTCTGAAGTAATGAATTGTTTTGAGACTTTTAATACTGCAACTAAAATATTTTTTGACAATTGCCACTAGATATACATACTTTCCAAGCTATTGAGGATATTCTGAGCAACACTTGAAAGACATATAAATGTAATCCTCATACACAAAGAATAAGATAAAACCAGTTGGTCTTAGACTTGATCTAGAGTGAAAGTTTAATAATGAAATGTAAGAACAGAACAAAGTTTAAAAATTGTAACTGGTAAAAACATATGAGGACAGAGAGAATAAATCACTCACAAACTTATCTTTAAAATTCATAAAATAGTAAAACTATCTAGTTACAGAAAAAGACCATCAAAACAGGACAAAAAGTAAATCTTTAAGAAGAGCAGTGGTCCATTAAAATGTGAGCTGTCTAAAATCTACTTGTTGTGAGAGAGCATAACTTCATCATAATGAATACATTTCATGATTTCATTTCATTTCAATTACATGTTTGAATAATTTATCAGTCAGATCCCATGGGAAAGTGAAAATTGCTGAACATAACAAAAAATATGGTTAGATGCAAATCTCAGCAAACAGCACATGTCTTGAGGACACATTTGAAATATTGGTCCTCAAAATAGTAAAATTTAATTGTGCATTATTCTTTTACTTAAATTCATTTTATTATGCAGGGCAAAAGATCACAAATGCTTAAAACGCAAAAATAAAATAAGATGTTGAACTGGTTCAGGTTTTTTAAAAAGACAAAAATATAACATGGACAACAAATCCCAAAATAGATAAAAAAAAAAAAAAGGTAAACCTTTATGAACGAGTTCTTATGTGGTTTAGTGAAATAAAATGGAGTATGATATGTGCTTTTATAACAAATGACTATATATATATTATATATTAAGTTATCTATTATGGCTGTTGTAAAGGCTAGCTTTGCTGAGGTTCAAGAGACTGGTGCCTCAGCTTGCGACGGGCAACTACTGAACTATAACAAAAGTTAAAGACAGAAATACATATTTATTAAGCAAAATTTTCTTCAAGTTGGTACTGAATTTGGAACTGAAAACAATTAACTCTGCTGATAACTTTGTGTATGAACAGACCAAAAGTCTCCAGGTAGACCACTTCCACTACGAATTTCTGGTTCAACAAGTTTTAGAGAAACGTGGTGAGTAAAGATGAATGCACTTTAGAGAAATTCATAAAGCATCAGATACTTGTTACAGGATTAAAAAAAGTATAACAAATCATTGCTTGGTTTGTTTGTAGATCTGTAGTAAGTTTGATCAATTGAAGTGGCATGTAAACAAATTCTCTTTTTGTGTTATGTACTATACAAAAAAAAATTTGTGCAAAGTCTTATGAGTGGGACTGTTACAGTATATGCGACTGATAAAAATACAACAAAATAAATGTTTAAGGGACCCTTATAAGATCATTAGTCTGCTTTTGCTAATATTACTTATTACTTGGATCCTCTTTATAAAGTATCACTTGAAATATAAGAGAACCAAAACTTTTATGTTTGAATGTAGTTATAACAAAATCCTCAATGAAGCTAATTATGCTTATCAAAAGATAAAAAAAAAGGCACACCATTCAATATCAAGTCATACACAACACCAAATTTATGTGAAAAAAAAAGAATAGGAAAAGAAATCACACAAGTCCATGCATTTGATATAAGGACTGACAAGTGGTCTTGTCAAACTTCAATAAGCTCCAGTTTTCTATCACAACACAAAGAATTTCAACATTTTCCGCACTAAATCAATAGAGTTTTTCAGAGGCAAGCAATGGTAGGTTAAGCTTCAGCTCTAGAATGCCTCTACACAAATGCAACAAAAATGTTTGAACAGAAGCAGTGTTAGGTTTAATCTTAGCTCTAGAACACTTCTGCAGCACAAATCATTTATGACAAAAATGTTTTTACAGAAGCAGTACTTGGTTCAATGTTAGCCAGGGAGTGCCTCAATACAAATTATCACCAGCAAAACATTTAAGGAAACAATCCGTTCAGATTCAGTTATCAGGCAGCTAAGTTTCAGCACAAACCCCAGTCAGCTAGGCGTGACCCTTCCATAGATAGAGAGTCACTTCTTATTTCAACACATGACAACAGTTATACCTAATATTGATTACGTTGTTGAATATATCTGTATCTTGTGATAGATTGCATTACAAATCTTATCAACAACAAAGAATATACATGCCATTGTCCAAAAAAAAAAAAAAAAAAAAAAAAAGATGGCCTTCCTAATGACAATATGGTTTCATTGTGATCAGTAACAATTTGCCAATGTTCTCACATTGGCAACAAGAGTCTTTCTTGAATAATCTTTGCAAATAGGTGAATTGCAAAAGAAAAAAAAAAACTCTCACAAAGATCATTTCAAAAGCTCATAAGACCTTCATTGACTCTCAACATAAGCATAAAAAATGAATTGATATGGTAATATCACAAATTTGACTTCAAAACAACATTTTTTTCCAGCATAACAGCCAGAACCACAGTGCAGGCATGGTTTTGTTTCCTGTTCTAGACAAGTACACGTTACAAATATTGAAATGCGAAAAACGAGATCAAAAAACAAATAACCTGAGATAAATTTGGAGAGACAGATCAAAGAAATGTTGCCTCACAAGTCAGTCTATATGATTTGCTTTTAGTTTACAGTGAAAAACCGAATGGTATAATATAGAAACACAATATGGGTCTTGGGAAGAACAAGTTTTTTTTTTTTTTTTAAGAAAATAAAGAAGAATATTCTTTAGACAAAGAATGATTACAAATAAATGCCCACAAAATTTTAAGAAAAAAATATATTAATGGAAAAAAAAATAATAGAAATATTTGTCTAAGCACTTAGTCTGAACAGTCAATTGTCATATAAAATTTAGAATGTTGGCCTTTAAAAAAAAGCATTTCTATGAGCCTATGAAAATAGTATAAAATTGTCAGAACTCTGTAAAAAAAAGATACAAGATTTTTACAATTTAAAAAAGAAGACAAAGATGAATTAACATTCAAATAAAGGTTTTCTTTTCTTTTTTTTTTTAATTCAAAGTTTGACATCTGACAAGTTAAGTCCAGTTGCTAGACATTTTATGTTTCCATTAGTGTTAGAGTGTTATGACTACACTGCTTGTATAATGATTATGAAAAGCTTTGATGGCAAGCAGCTTTTGAAAATCAGTCTTTAGAGCAAAGTATTCTGAAGTTTGTCATAAGGAATGACAGTCACTGTTATACTGATAACCAGTGGTGGTGAATGTTACTTCTCTTACTGACACAATAAACGTTTTGGATCTTTCCAAACCAGATTTAAATACTTTCACTTAGAATTGGGGCTAATTTATTCCACTCCATTCTTTTCCCTGCATTTTTACCGAAATATGCAGCTTTATGAAAATGCCGCAATTCAGATATTGTACATGGTGTAGTCTCCAAGAATAATATAATTGATATCAACCAGCATGATATGGTCATATTTCACTAAAATGTACACACTCAATTCAAAAGTATTACAGGCAATCCATTTGAAGAGACTGAAAATCAGACAAAATATTATAATTTTCATTATTTCTTCAAATATTGAACCAATTCCAACATCTTGGAACTAGTGATAGTTTCAAGGATTTTTATTGAGTAATCCTTGCGCGAGACCTCAAAAGTGATAAAGCAGACTTCTTTTCTTTGCAATTTTAGAAACAGAGTGTGAAAAGATAAAATATGTATCACATACTTTCATGTTTGAAAAATTTGCCTTCCACACCCAGCATTTTCATGAAATTTTACAATTATGGTGCAGTAGCCAAATCTAAAATAAAATAGCAGTTTTTAGAATGACAGCATTTCCCTTCAAACACTTGTACTAATTCTCCTACAAACACATCATCATTTTCTCTCTCTCTCATTCAGCAAAACCACTCCACTCATTACCCTGCCACCAACACTGACCTGTCCCTATCACAATTTCTCTTGCCAGTAACCCTCCCCTTGACCCATCCCATGGCTTCACCGGCCATTGACCTGACCCCCACTGTTTGGAGGCGATTCCTCCTCCTCCTCTATGGAGATGATCTGCTCAACGCTCATAGCTTGCGTAGGATTGCCGTGTCTCTTTAGTAGCTGGCCAATATGGACCCAGTGTTTACGATTCTCCTCCACATTTCGCATTGGGGTCTGTGCTTCTTTGAAAAAAGCTGCAAGGATTCTGGAAACAGCACATAGAAACAAAAAAAAAAAATAGAAGTAAAACTTGTCTACAATTAAATCACATTAGGATAAGGTCTGTAAACCAAACCAGAATGATTACAATAGAGTAAAATAGCCACGAACTAAAACAAAATCTGAAATGTTTTACTTGTAATTGTATTGATCTCTGCAATGAATGGTTGTCTTATAGTTTACTTGATGAAAAAAATCATGAAGGGAAACGAATTAAAAGCTGTATTTAGACAAAGAGTGATTGCTCCATTATTATCATTAAAAGAATTGACCCTACTGGGATGCTAGCTCTTAGATGAAGAAAGATAATATGAAGCATTTGTAGGCAGAATCATTTCAGCTATAGGCACGAGAATCAATATTCTATCTTGAAGCCTTACTTGTACACAGGTGCTGCAATATTGTCGAGGAAGGAGATTTGTAACTCTGGGATGCAAGCACGCTCACGGTCCATCATCTCCAATGGGTTCTTACCAAGAGCTTTCTCCAGATCACCTTGTGAGAAAAATTCTTGGTAGACCAGAGCCTGAGGAAAAATACCAAGCACAGTTAAGCAAAATTTTTAATGAGACGACCTGATGTGGAAGGTAAAGTTTGCGTTTTAAGCATTCTTGAATTTTTTTTAACATAATGGATAAAATCAATATATATATATATATATATATACCACATTGAACTTTTCTGTAAAATTCTAAAACCATCAATGTCATATAAGGTTTTGTTGCCCTTTTCCTGGGCATATTAACTGATGACTATGATCAATAGTGAAAATACTGTTATCGATATTACTAAGAGCAGAAGGACAACTTTGGACAATAAAGTGGTAATTGTTTCTGAGTGATGAATGCATGAATGCAAGAGCACAAGAAAAAGATGGTGGGGCAAATAAAACTGGAGGTGTTTGAATGTAAAGAAAAAATAGAAAGTATGACTACGAACCGCAATGTATTTGGTATTGTGCCAATTCTTGGTCTGGTCTGACAGGTCACAGGCTGTCATCAGTAGACACAGCAGGATATGTTTATCTCTTGGGTCATTCTTATTGTATGCACCACCTGTGCAGAGAAGAGACATATAGACTGAAGTAACATAATTCAGATCTTTTAAACACCATGCTTTTTCTACACTTAAGAAAAATGAACAAAACAACAAAAAAAAAAACCACACTGTATCAGCCATAGCAATAAAAATAATGGAACAATAGCAATAACTTTGTGAAAAATAATGAACATGATTATAGCCCTGATAACAATATTTACAATAACCATGTAACCATGACTTTTCATACTAGTACGATAACTCTGTGTCTATCACATCTACGCAAGAGCTGCCTGGTCTGTAGAGCATATGCAGAACTCACTGTTAGCCAACTCTTCCTGCTCCTTGACTGTGCGCAAATGGTGGGCAAGGTCTGTGGCCAGAATTATGTCTCTCATCAAATCCAGTACTGTCTGGTACTCCTGCATGGGACATAAGTAAACTGGTCCATCACTGATCCAACAACTGACTCCTCATCCTAAACCCTCCTATTTAACTTTATCTTTTAGCACCAACTGATTTTCTTGGTTCTTACTACAGAAGATCTTGAATTTCTAAGGTAATATTAATCATTATGAAATTTCCAATAGACAGACTTCTGTTGTTTGTTTATTGCATCACCGCTGATAATTTTAGATGTTTAGAAAAAAACATAAATTAAATTACTTTTACAAAACATTACAAAAATTTCCATTTGATCTTAATTGTACATACATTTTTGCTCAGCCAAAAAAACATTTCAAGATACCATAATCAGTAGCAACCATCCCTCCATGCTCCAAACATTCTTTTAGAAGTTACCAGCAAGTGATAGAGATTGTCAGTTTCTAGATGTATAATAGTTTTCAGAATCATCAATGCCACACTGCAAATTGTGAATAGCCTTGCTTTCATTTCTCGTTACAATAAATTGTAGACAAGGCTAGTACAAGTTGAGTAAGGTTGCCATTTTAAACTCCTGGTAGCCACTAAAAAATTTCAGAGATGGTCAAGGTATCCTTGCCCTCTGTGTTTACCAAATTGACTACAAATGCTGTAATTTTTTAAGAATAATTTTTCACCTTGTAAATTCGCTCCAAACCTTTGATTGATTAAAATTATCACTTATTCCACCTGACATTCTGAAGCAATTAAAACAAAGCTTTTTAATGTGGCAGTGATAATTGTAAATTTCCCTCAATTTAAAAATGCTCACATTTATTCCTATGACTTACACTACCCAAAGAGGTCTTCATAAACTTACACTGACCACAGAGGTTCTCTAATAATTTAATATCCACAGCTATTTTTGGGAAAGAACAAAAAATCACTCGAAATTTTTTCACTTATCTTACCAGACAGTTCCATTTTTCACCCATTTTCAGTGATAACACCAACTTTACTGCAGTGAGTCTCAGCCATTTCCATTTCTACTACCATTTTCAGAAATTCACACTTACCTTACTAGAGAGATTTTCAAACAAGTTGCTTCCCTCTGTGTTGAGGATGCACATGCTCTGAGCCAAGTGATGTCGCTGAAGGGAAACATGAAAAGGTGAAAGAACCACAATTCAAGGATTGCTCTTTTAGATTTTTATAACTTCTGTCATTATGAGTTTCATGACTGTCTTATGTCTACAAACAGTAACACTGGAAACACTATTAGACTTGTTCTGTGTAGATTTCAGAAGATGGTTACAGACATAAATTGATAAACCAAAATAGTGAAGTACTTTAGTTGAATATTTGATACTTTATTGAGGACAGTTTTCTTGATACATTTGGTGATCAAATGTTGAAACTCATGTTCAAAGGGGATTTCTAAATGATGCTATAATCTGGGCTCTGTAAAAGCTGTAGCTTACGTGATGTGACGTTTTGAACCAGATCTTCAGAATCCCTTACTAATTTATGAACAAGCGAAGTCTATGGTATGCCCTTACCTCCATCACTGATCCCTCCGAGCTGTAGAGAGCTGCTAGCACAGATTGCTAGATTGAAAAAAAAAAGGGATGGGGTGAGGAGAAAAGAGATAAAGAAGAAAAGATGAGTGCCATAGGTTAAACTTATGGCAAATTAAAAGTTATGTATCAGTTAAGATACAATTCTTGTGAAAAACACTTTTTTTTTTTTTTGTAATAATGATTTCAGTTTGATTCATTTCTGCACCTTGCTTAATGTAGCACATAAAGTTTCTTCATTTAAATCACTTTGAACATGCCCTCATGAAAAGCTGTCACAATCTACAAAGTTAAATCTGTTAGCTGAGTTGACAAATAAACACGTACAGAAAGATCAAAAGGAAGAAAGACCATGTTAGAAAGACAGTTTCTTCCTGAATCAAAATTTCATAATCAAGACTTTAAAATCAGATACCAATTTTAAAAAAAAAATATCAAGACACAAATGTGTTTTTTCATAATGAGTCTGTTTGACCCTCATCTAATGTCACAACAATCCTTAATGATGTGAAATGTAACTAGCATGGCTGAAAAGGATAGGATCAATTAAATAGTTTTTTGCTTTTTTTTTTTTTTTTTTTTTTGTTATATATCCTGTAAGGTAAAAATTCTGAAAATTCAAACTCCTTCCATAGTGACAACGTAATGGTTATTACAAAGCATGTATGAAAAGTCCTTGGTGTGTATAGTGTGAATATGCTAGGCAAAATCAGGAGAAGGGCACAAAAGCTTGGAGTCTCCTCTTGTCAGTCTTACTCTTTAGCATGGAGAAAGTTATTTTGGCTATTTCTTTGACATGACAGTCCCTTTGAATACATATTGACCCCACAATACCTAAATGGTTCAGAAATGAATAAGGAGCAGGTGAAGGGTTGGAATGAGGGATGGAGGATTCTGTCTGTTACTCACCGATTGCACTTGGAAGGAGTTGGTTGTTCCTCTGTGGTCAATGTCATGGCACAAACAAGACACAAACAGGGCTAAAAGTTCGATGTCTCTGAAATAATTCAACACAAACAATTTATTCCTAATAAACTTATAATGTTATTTTGAAAAATTAATAAAAAACACCTCAGTATGCTCAATAACTACAACAACAAAAAACAGTAAGAGAATAAAAACTACAGTGGTCCACAAATACAAATAATAATGCAAATTTGATGGATATGCTGTGGTACAAATCTACCACATGAATGCTTTAAATAGCAGCTGATATGCCAGAAGCCAGATATGATTTTTTGGCCAACCAATTTAACAAATGCTGCCAAACTTTACATCACTCAGATTATCAACTTCTAGGTTTGCTCGCAAGATTTTAAACCTTAACTTACATAACAATATAACAATAATGATGCTAAGAGACCATCACACTTTTCAGTAGAATGTAATTCACAATCTGTCAGCCAATCAGGTTATGATTCAATAATAAAATAACTTGATTAGATTAAAGAGCAAGTCCAGGGTGGGTCACACAAGAAAAATTGCAATTAGAAGGGTTGGAGGTCTAAACCTTTGTAATCTTAAACACAATAAACAGCTTTAACTTACTCCAAATAGTTGTGTAGATGAAGATTCTTGATAAGCAGATAACAAAAATGAGTGACAGCATATGCATGCATCCAGTTGTGGTATGGAGGATTCCTGTAGCCTTTCTTGACCATGAGCAGAAACCTGGAATAGAGAGATCATCAACATTGATGAACCAAACAATTGAAAGATCACCTACAGGTTATACTAAAATGGACTGTCTCATGCATTATCACCTAGTCAATACCCTCCTCTACAAGTCACTATTTCAAATGTACAATACTACAGATTATCCACTGGAATGTAGAAAAAATATTTCTGACACTAACCGACAATCCATTGATTATTAATAAAACTAACCATCTCCGAAGTTGATAATTTTCATCTAGAGTGAACCTCATTTTAAATGTCATGTACTGTCAATACATCCTCATTTAGTGCAGACCACATAGTTATTGTTTGAGACCAACTGTTTCTGAAATGTTAACTAAGGACAGCATTTACTTCTCAACAATACATTAACCAGTACATGACTACCAACAAGGATCCAAGTATAAAATAGACCATAGTTAGCAAGCAAGTTCTCTAAGGTAACCTCTTCCTAAATTCTTATCTATATTTTACCTCAGCCCTAGAGCCACCACTGACAATCAGATACACAAGACTTTACATCATTTACGATGAACTTGCAATCAACAATTAATAACTAAATTCTGAACCAAAGAAAGGAATCACAGATATCAATTAGTATGTATATAAACTTGTCTTACATGATTAACTTTTGAGAACAACACACACGACAATAGACCATTTAGGCTTGCACCTCAAGTGTAAACCATCAATTACATCTAAGATGGACAAAAGAGTGCCATTTGGTACTGGTGACATCGAAAATATCTTCAAATTTTCAATGAATTTTAGACTATCACCTGAGATTAACTTTCCTGATATTATCATTTACAAACAACTATTTCTGACCATTTACAACTCAATATCTCCTTCTTCTACTGCTGCTGCTTCTGCTGATATTGCTACTAGATTTAGAGGAGGCAGACCATTTAAATAATTATATGCAAGAATTATATAAAAGTAAGGTTTTAGTTAAAACTCAGCAGAGGTAACAAATAGGCTTTGAGCCTAAACTCAAAGTTATTTCATCATCTGTTATCTTGCAGGCTGCATGCTTAAGTAATACGCTCCCTAAAAAGAGTTTCAGGTGAAGGTTCAGACTCACTGAATGACTTGCTA
Organism: Elysia crispata; assembly: GCA_033675545.1. Taxonomy (NCBI): domain Eukaryota; kingdom Metazoa; phylum Mollusca; class Gastropoda; family Plakobranchidae; genus Elysia; species Elysia crispata. The sequence goes on from JAWDGP010006450.1 coordinate 415,780, forward strand.
ACTTGGTTATCCTCCCAATCAAATTGGCAAATCGTTTGGCTGCAGTTGCTGTTTCTGCTGCTACTACAACTACTACTTTTTCATAATTTTCTCTTAGGTATTCATGTGCAGTAATGAGAGTTACTTTAAGTGTTGCCCTACAACATAAGTAAGTTGCATGTCAAAGATCCAGAAGCCTTAATGCAATGACTAGTTCGTAACAAGCAACCACTCTAGAATTCAGACAAGGGTCGGTTGCCTTATAAAAAATCAAGCATCATTAACTTCAAAATGATAGACACAACAGCTGCATCATCTCAGACTTTAATGTGCTCCTCTCAAACAACAGAGTTAATGATCACTGATGGGTACATTTTATGATTTGAAGCCAGAGCTGGAATAGCTTTTATTTCAAAGCACTTTCAGCAAAAAGCTTATATCTCAAAGCACTTTCAGCTATGTCAATAGGCAAGAACTCCTTACCTGACCAAGGTGTCGCTCTTGATTCTCCAGCGTGAGATAAAGCCTAGGTCTTCAAACATGCTCAGACACGACTGTGGATTGAACAAAATAAAAGAGATCAGAACATCTGTGACCATAATTAATGGTAGCACATTGTAAAATAAACATTATTTCTTAACAATAAGGTGTATTGGCTTTTATTTAAGCTGGTCTGTACTAGGAGATTAAAACTTGTGACACAGTGATAAACCTTTTTATTTACAGTCTCTACAATAGAGAGAACAAAGAAATTGACAAAAAGGTTACACGAGATTATGACAGAATGACAGCCTTAGAGTAGCTATGGCACTTAAAATAAGATAAAAATTTTGAAGCTCAAGCTAAGACACGGTGTTGCATATCTAGTTCTCATTGCAAGAATATCAGCTACACTGGACAGGAATAAAACTAGAATGGCTTAAAATTTTATGCAACTATGCTTTTCCATTATCCAATGTTATCCTGAGCCACCTGCCATTGTGCCATGCATGGTATATCTAAAGAGAGATCTCTTGCTTATATAGCAATGAAACGAGCATCATATTATAAGGAACACAAGCGTGATAGTTAATTTTATCTTTGAATAACTTTATTTAAATGATAATGATGTCTCTAACTATTGTGAGGTATACAAGTTTAGATTTGCCAAGATAGCTGGACAACCACCTACTGATCACCTTGCTCAATGTGACAGTCTGTGATTTAGACCTTCTACCTGCCAACCTAACTAATTAACCACCTAGCTATCTGCCAACCTGGCTGATTAACCACCTAATGACTACCTTGCCTACTTGGCGTTCTGTGAACATGTGTTTAAAATCTGCTACCTGGCAACTAGCTACAGACTACGTAGCTCGCCATGGCAGTCTGTGATTTTAATCTATTGCCAACCTGTTCGTCCAACCTCCAGCTGACTAATATGTTCACCATGATAGTTTCTGATTTAGATCTGCTACCTGTTCAGCCAACCACCTACTGACCATTAAAGTGTGTGATTTAGCTCTGCTACCTGCCAACCACCTACGGACCACCCAGCTCACCATGACAGTCTGTGATTTAGATCTACTAGCTGCCAACCTGTTCAGCCAACCACCTACTGACCACCCGACTCACCATGACAGTCTGTGATTCTGGAATTGTTCTTGGGGCGAAGTCGAAAGAGTCGAAGTTGGGGCCAAAAGTCTCAATTGCCGGGATTCTCATCATGGCCATAGAACTGACCTCCTCAGTGGGCACTTGCTGTGGAGTGGGCACATTAACCTCGTGAATACAGGCAAAGGCTGGTGTGTGTTGGTTTCATTTACAGTAATTTGATTATTATTCAAAAATTAAACTAAATGAATTAATTATTGATACGACGATTTTGTTTGTTCCAAGTATTTTATCTATTCACCTAGAATTGCAAAGTCAACTCATTACTGATCATGCTTTGCTATCTACGACCTGTAATTTTCTTTAGCGAGGCCTATAATGTCCATAGTGACCAAAATTGTGTACTTAATAGAGGATAAAATTATAACTAATAAATAAAGTGATACATACAAATATTTTTGTATAAAATTTTAAGGTAATAAAATGGCCTGAGAGAGAGAGAGAGAGAGAGAGAGAGAGAGAGAGAGAGAGAGAGAGAGAGAGAGAGAGAGAGAGAGAGAGAGAGAGAGAGAGAAAGAGATATGGGGAGGTATTGTGCAATTGTACAATATTAAACAGAAGGTATTTCCACAGATAAGAGAGACATTTATGACACATTAGCGAAGCAATTAAACAAATTGAAGTTTTCACAAAGAAACCATGGTATAGCTTTAGGTCACTCTTAAGTTTGACTACAGAGAAATCAGTTTCGTTATTGAATGAGATTCGAAATTGTTTTACAAAAGTAGAGAAAAGATTAAAACTGTCATAGAACTTTCGATTTCTTTAAAAAATAGAATAAAGAAGGTTAATTGGACGTTTATAAGAAAACAAGAAACATTATTAGGCAGAAAAAAAAATTATTATGCTCTTTACGTATGTAAAAAAAAGGTATTGAAGTCACTTAATCTTGTAACAGGTTCAACCATATGAGAATATAAAATAAAACTGAGAAACTTTTAATAAATTAACGAAGCAGAGCTTTGAACAATAATAATGAACAAAACATTGCCACGATGCATGCAATCTTAAGACTAAGAAAAGAAAAAAAAAAAACACAAAATCCAAAGGGGGGTAAAAACAACTAAAAGATCGGCATAAATTTGAAACGAAATAAAACGATAGTGAATAAATCAACAAATAAATAAGCAAATAACGATTTGGAGACAGGCATAAAAATTCTTCCCGCTATGGGCAAATCACGAGAATAACCAGTCATTTTTTTCTTTCTTAAACCAATCACGTTTTCTCAACGCTTAATTTTCGTTGGCAAGATCGAACTCATGGCGACTTCAACGAACTTCTTGCAAGCTAGGGATGTAAGGATCTAGGAAAGACACAAATTATGCCACTGCTTTGAGCCCTACCGTGATATTTCCAGTGCAAAAGCTATTTTGGAGAATGAACCAAAAAAAAAAAAAAAAAAAAAAATTCTGTCCATTGTGTGCCAAGACATAGCATTGGCTGTGATCATATTTCAAGGTATTGAAATCCGCCCTAGACAAAGGCAACGGCTCATATTCCAGACATCTATCACACTCCTAATCCCTGCGATACATATTTTTTTCCCCCTCCCGAAATTCTATCAACATGCGGCAAACATGATCTTGTCCAGATCCCGCAGAGTTGAAGTTTCTGGGATCTTCTTCTAATACACACTATATCTTCACAGGCCAGATAGTGGCAGCAAGCGCCTCTCTTCATGTTTTTCTTTTTTTTAAATGATCACACTGTACAGCTTAAGAAGGAAGTGTTCAGAGGAGAGATAGATAGATAGATAGATAGATAGATAGAGAGAGAGAGAGAGAGAGAGAGAGAGAGAGAGAGAGAGAGAGAGAGAGAGAGAGAGAGAGAGAGAGAGAGAGAGAGAGATTGTATTTCTCAGGTCCTCTTGTCCTCTTTTAACACACTCTACGGCTTTTTAAGACACTAAAGTCGAATTCCCAAACGAAAATTGGAAGGTTAACAAAAAAACAAACAAACACAAAATTAGCAAGAAGAAATAAAAAATGATTTTTATTTTTTTTTTAAATGCAACTGAAAATGAAGAAAAAGAAAGCGAAACAAGAACTAATGCTCAAAAGCATACCATCTGGAAGAAAGGCAAAATTATGACATTAGTTGTATGTGGCATTCTTTATATCGATATTTAAAATGTTATTAAAACGCTCCTATGTATTTACATAACAATTTTATTTTGCCTTTAAAGTGTTATGATACGTGAGAAAAATGAAAATGTAGAGAGAGGAAATTATTTGAAAAAAAAAAAAAAAAAATTTACAAAGGTCAAACCACAATGCGTAAGAAATTCTTAGCATATATATTCAAATTTCCAGTTTCATTTTCCAAATCTTTCCTTTAACAAGACCAAAATAAAAACAAGTTCTACAATACGAGGGAAAAAGAAACCGAACAAGCGCAGCAGCATGCTCCGCACAGAGGCGCCATACAGACCTGGTCGATTAGTGACCTATTTGAATGGACCCAAAGTTTGCTCGTTAAACATGGCGACTTTAGACACGAGAGCTGAGGCAATAGGTGCGAACTAATGCATACTGTGAAGCACAGCCTAAGGGTAACTACCCTGAGCATATCATTTAAGTGACAGCTTCAGTCAACCGTGTCGAAAGACATTTTAGATGTCACTGTCCAGTAATGTTCGATCAGGATATTTAACATAACAAAATGAAGTTGAGTAACCTATGCGTCTATAACATGATTCAGCGCCGTATTTTTTTTTTCCTAACCTCTATTAGATTTCTACTTTGAGATAAGTGACTTAACGATCTCTCAATAAATTTGTATAGCAGCTACCCTTGGAGACGAAGAACAGTAGAGCAGGATATAAGAGCCAGACGTTCCAAGAGCTTCAGGTCAAGTGCCAGCCAAACGTTAAGTGTTAGGCGATCACTAGGCAACCAGAGGTCAAATGCCAGGTCCATCACCAGAAAACACGACTGCGCCAGAGGTCAAATTTCAGGTCGTCACCAGGTAACACGGAACGACTCTGAGTATGAGGTCAGATGTCAGGTCGTCACCAGGTAACACGGAACGACTCTGAGTATGAGGTCAGATATCAGGTCATCACCAGGTAACACGGAACGACTCTGAGTATGAGGTCAGATGTCAGGTCGTCACCAGGTAACACGGAACGACTCTGAGTATGAGGTCAGATGTCAGGTCGTCACCAGGCAACACGGAACGACTCTGAGTATGAGGTCAGATGTCAGGCCGTCACCAGGTAACACGGAACGACTCTGAGTATGAGGTCAGATGTCAGGTCGTCACCAGGTAACACGGAACGACTCTGAGTATGAGGTCAGATGTCAGGTCATCACCAGGCAACACGGAACGACTCTGAGTATGAGGTCAGATGTCAGGTCGTCACCAGGTAACACGGAACGACTCTGAGTATCAGGTCAGATGTCAAATCGTCACCAGGTAACACGGAACGACTCTGAGTAAGGGGTCAGATGTCAGGTCGTCACCAGGTAACACGGAACGACTCTGAGTATGAGGTCAGATGTCAGGTCGTCACCAGGTAACACGGAACGACTCTGAGTATGAGGTCAGATGTCAGGTCGTCACCAGGTAACACGGAACGACTCTGAGTATCAGGTCAGATGTCAGGTCGTCACCAGGTAACACGGAACGACTCTGAGTATGAGGTCAGATGTCAGGCCGTCACCAGGTAACACGGAACGACTCTGAGTATGAGGTCAGATGTCAGGTCGTCACCAGGTAACACGGAACGACTCTGAGTATGAGGTCAGATGTCAGGTCATCACCAGGTAACACGGAACGACTCTGAGTATGAGGTCAGATGTCAGGTCGTCACCAGGTAACACGGAACGACTCTGAGTATCAGGTCAGATGTCAGGTCGTCACCAGGTAACACGGAACGACTCTGAGTAAGGGGTCAGATGTCAGGTCGTCACCAGGTAACACGGAACGACTCTGAGTATGAGGTCAGATGTCAGGTCGTCACCAGGTAACACGGAACGACTCTGAGTATGAGGTCAGATGTCAGGTCGTCACCAGGTAACACGGAACGACTCTGAGTATGAGGTCAGATGTCAGGTCATCACCAGGTAACACGGAACGACTCTGAGTATGAGGTCAGATGTCAGGTCGTCACCAGGTAACACGGAACGACTCTGAGTATGAGGTCAGATGTCAGGTCGTCACCAGGTAACACTTGAGTTAAATTGTTGGGATGTCTCCAAGGAACACCGAACCATTCTGAGCTTACACGACCATCTTAGATATTCCGGTCTTAAGTCTGAGGTCAGGTGTCCGATCATCATCAGTTAACACGGATTGACCTTAAGGTCAATCAGGTCATCTAGTGTCACGAAGTCGGTCTGAGGTCAAACTACAACTGTATGTCATCATTAGGTATCATGAGCATCAGTATCAAGTCAAGTGATGCGCTGAGGTAGTCACAACCATTTAGACATATTTCAAACATGAACTTGAGTCAAATGTCACGTCACGATAAGGTCTCACCAAGTATATGAAGTATAGGAACCTGTGTCAAGTATCACATCAAGATATGGTATCTAAAGATATTGCTGGCGTGAACTTGAGCTCATGGGTCATATGCCATGTGACCGAAGTGTTTCTCTTGCTAACGGCATTTTAAAGTATCAAGATACAAGCATAAAAGGGGAAACAAGCATAAAACAAATTCAACTGTTAATCCGCGCCATGTCTCAAGAGGTATTACAGTTATGTACCAGGAGACAATTGACATGCTCTGCTCAATACCAAGTGATACGGACAATAATCGACACTGGAGAAATCTCGAAACCAGCCACCCCTGGTGGACAACATTACTGATGCATGTCCGGTCTGCAATATAGTACTCGATATTCGAGTTGCCTCCGGCCGACATATCTCACAGAGGAAGAGAGGAGGGAGGGAGGGAGGGGGGAGAGAGAGAGAGAGAGAGAGAGAGAGAGAGAGAGAGAGAGAGAGAGAGAGAGAGAGAGAGAGAGAGAGAGAGAGACTGTCTTTGTTTCTGCACACTATGATGGCGACGACGACGACGATGATGATGATGATGATGATGATGATGATGATGATGATAATAAAAATAATAATAATAATAATAATAATAATAATAATAATAATAATAATAATAATAATAATAATAATAATAATAATTCCATTTAGTTTTTTTTTCTTGTCTAGTAATTTAGAATTTCAACAATGCCTGTGATCCTACACACATATGCACGCCAAATCTTTCACCCTTTTTCTTCCTCCGCTTTTATGAGGCAGCGGAAACACTTCAGTTCTCAGCTTGGCCAGCAGAGAACAGAGAACTTCCGGCGGTTGGACCATGCGTGTACTTACTAGGCTCTCCTTCCTCCTGAGCTCAATCTCTGTGGGGAAGACGTCTGCTAACCTGGCCTCCAGGGCCCGAGAACTCCTCCTCCTCTCCATCGTGGCGAGCCTGAGGATCACCTCACTCTTGACCACACTCAGGCAACAGACACTTCCATTATCAAAGTCTAGCGTTCTTCTTCAAAGCTTAGACAAATCCGTTATCAAATTCTAGATCTCTTCTTCAAACCGGGAACCATTTCATTGTCAAATAAATAATCCATATTCAGCGGTCGACGGTTTTCCTATTGTGATTAAAATACACACCAGTCATTAGCCATGACTACATCTCGGCCGAATGATTCCAGTGATCGGCTCTCGAGTCACACTGCCCTTGCTGCACTCACCAACACAGAGGTCAACGATTTTGTTTATCCTATGGTACTGGTGTCTCAATCAAGCGTTGCACTTATTGGTTCGCAATAGAGAGTTCAAGTTACTGGTTTCAGCTCATACCTTTGTTTTCAGAAGGCCGAGTGTTGATGCCGTTGCGAATACATATGTCCAGCCCCTAATGAATTATGCAGATAAATTATTCCCGAGCGCACAACACCTAGCAACAGTACTAATCTCACACCTATCTCCCAACATCACATCCAGGGTAGCTTAATAGCTCGCTAAGACAGTTCGTACGAACAATCAGTGCTAGAGGTAGTCTAGCTATACAGATTATTCTGCCGAACACATCACTTGAACGAAAACTGTTTTAGCTCCACCTATTAGATGTAATATACTAATAAGTTGATATGTCTAGGAATGCATAGCGGTAGCTTAATGTAATTCATATAATGCTGATATCAATATCCGACCCTAATTTAATAGCTATGGACATTCGACGCTCTTATAAAATGCTACCCACTGTGAACATCAGTCACTACTCAGGGAATAGGCGAGTTTCATACGCTATCGGATATAACAAGGCTAACTCTATGAACATTCGACACTACTCAGGGAATAGGCGAGTTTCATACGCTATCGGATATAACAAGGCTAACTCTATGAACATTTGACACTACTCAGGGAATAGGCGAGTTTCATACGCTATCGGATATAACAAGGCTAACTCTATGAACATTCGACACTACTCAGGGAATAGGCGACTTTCATACGCTATCGGATATAACAAGGCTAACTCTATGAACATTCGACACTACTCAGGGAATAGGCGAGTTTCATACGCTATCGGATATAACAAGGCTAACTCTATGAACATTCGACACTACTCAGGGAATAGGCGAGTTTCATACGCTATCGGATATAACAAGGCTAACTCTATGAACATTCGACACTACTCAGGGAATAGGCGAGTTTCATACGCTATCGGATATAACAAGGCTAACTCTATGAACATTCGACACTACTCAGGGAATAGGCGAGTTTCATACGCTATCGGATATAACAAGGCTAACTCTATGAACATTCGACACTACTCAGGGAATAGGCGAGTTTCATACGCTATCGGATATAACAAGGCTAACTCTATGAACATTCGACACTACTCAGGGAATAGGCGAGTTTCATACGCTATCGGATATAACAAGGCTAACTCTATGAACATTCGACACTACTCAGGGAATAGGCGAGTTTCATACGCTATCGGATATAACAAGGCTAACTCTATGAACATTCGACACTACTCAGGGAATAGGCGAGTTTCATACGCTATCGGATATAACAAGGCTAACTCTATGAACATTCGACACTACTCAGGGAATAGGCGAGTTTCATACACTATCGGATATAACAAGGCTAACTCTATGAACATTCGACACTACTCAGGAAATAGGCGAGTTTCATACGCTATCGGATATAACAAGGCTAACTCTATGAACATTCGACACTACTCAGGGAATAGGCGAGTTTCATACACTATCGGATATAACAAGGCTAACTCTATGAACATTCGACACTACTCAGGAAATAGGCGAGGTTCATACGCTATCGGATATAACAAGGCTAACTCTATGAACATTCGACACTACTCAGGGAATAGGCGAGTTTCATACACTATCGGATATAACAAGGCTAACTCTATGAACATTCGACACTACTCAGGGAATAGGCGAGTTTCATACGCTATCGGATATAACAAGGCTAACTCTATGAACATTCGACACTACTCAGGGAATAGGCGAGTTTCATACACTATCGGATATAACAAGGCTAACTCTATGAACATTCGACACTACTCAGGAAATAGGCGAGGTTCATACGCTATCGGATATAACAAGGCTAACTCTATGAACATTCGACACTACTCAGGGAATAGGCGAGTTTCATACGCTATCGGATATAACAAGGCTAACTTTAAGAACATCCCACACAATCCAGACACACGGTTTCCATAAGCTTCCTGCTATTAACACACAACACAAATCAAGCAATAATCGGGTTCAAACCCTTACCGCTTTGACCATCCCACACTCACTGCTATGATTAAAAACACTAACCACTAGGGCATGCAACTTCCTTACTCTAACAAAATATCCAGCACAGGCTTGTAAAGGTGAGGATGTCCATAAACTACAAAATCGCAAAGGATTTTTATTATACTTTTTTTGTTCTCATAAACTTTAGCCGCATATCTGTATATAGACGTCAGACTCCATTGTTCCCTACGGGCTTCTCACAACTAACGAAATTTTAATTCACATTGTTAAAGACAAGTGCTGCAAACAATAACAGCGGTTAATTGAAAAAAACTATTGGGGTTTATCGGCGGAACTTAAGAAAAAAAAACGGAAGTGATAAACATTATTATGGCCTCATTATTGCAGTGCGAGGAATAAATTTTACTTGTTCTTATAAAAGATTTCCGTCGCTTAAAGAAATTCCACTGCTCGTTACTGGTTCTGTCACTTGTCTAAAGTAAAGACCTAGTCATCAAATAAGAATATCCGTCAACAAGTTGACGCACGGGCTTTCCACATGACACGAATTGTTTCATTACGCTGTATACATTAATGTCCATCACAAGTCTGCTTGCCCTGTATGTTCGTATTCTAATTTTCAAATTTCCCTAAATCGCCCTTTTACCAGTAGAAGATTGAGTGTGTGAGAGTGAGAAGACACAGAGAGAGAGAGAGAGAGAGAGAGAGAGAGAGAGAGAGAGAGAGAGAGAGAGAGAGAGAGAGAGAGAGAGAGAGAGAGAGAGAGAGACGCAACATAATTTAGACCGACTATTACCGCAAACTCAAACTTAATCCGCGCTATGTAACTATATTCTGTCACAATTTAATGTTCCGGGATCCTTATTATAAATCAACCGATGTGATGACTGAATCTGAATGACGCACGAGTTTCACTCTATATATCAAAAGCTAAACCTGGCATTAGGTTGACTGCAGAGCCTCATTCAATTCTAATTAATGCCTGTTTTAAGATTCACCTCCTACAAAGGACGGCATATCATGAGACGTATAATTTTGTGATAGCAACTACTCGGCCTAGAAAACTATTTCTCTTCAGAACAACCACAGACCGCCAATGTTGAAGTCGAGGTAGCGCTAGTCGAACTAACAATATTATTGCTCTTTCTACATGGAAATGAAACGGAACGCTGATTAACGTTTAAACACAATTTTCCAATGTGAAACGTCTTCTTTGCCAGAGGAAGGATAATGATTCACAGGTAATCTAATATTCCATTAAGCCAATGGGAAAAGCTTCTACTAAGCAGTTCCAAATGAGATATTTGTAAGCGCAAAACCTGTTGCGCAAATTTCAAACATAAACTCGTTTTAAACTGACATATTTTCAGCTGCAAAGCTGGTGAACGATTAGATCTGGTATAACAGCGAAGGTGGATGATAACCTTCTGATGGATGTAAGATTCAGTTATAAAAAAAAAAGAAAAAATGGAAAGAAAATCGACATCAGGTCATTTCCTTTGGTCTGATCCCGATCAAGTTGGCTGCGCCCGACTTGGCATTGGGTGAACGCGAGAAAGCAAGCACTTTTCTAAATAATGTTCCAATCGAATTCCCGCAAACATTAATCTGGCGCTTCCACGGTAAAAACATCGGTCCACATGTTAAAATAAACAGGTGGCTTTTAACACTTGCCCTGTGAACTAATTAAAACACCTGTAAGCCGCCTCGCGTCACAGTACCGCGACGACTTCAATTAGTACCGAGTGGCTCAAACGAGCTTACCAGATATTCACGAAAGGTCTACAATTGTTCAAATCTAACCGAAAAAAAAAAAGCCCGTATCCAGGTATAGCTCAGTTTGCGTGGAAACAGACCGAGTAAACCGCTACAGAGGGGGGTGATTCGGGTACACCGTTATTGATTGAATTGAACAGTGATTAAAAAACAGAAAAAGTATATTCAGCTAGCAGTGTCACGACCGATTGTCGCTCTTGGTCTGCAGGCTCGACGCCAGCGAACAGAGGGTAAACAAACAGAAGGTAGACCGCCTGCAGCTGTTCTTGTCAGTCAGCATGCGATACACACGACTCAAATCCATTCATGAAGTCTAAAGAATAATTACACGTCAAAAAAAAAAAGCTTACTATGCGAGCCTCACGCTACGTACTGTTCTCCCTGCCGTCACGCCACACAATGGCGCTTGTCAGAATGGCAGTAGCTAAACACGCAACAAGATAAGCCACTGTCTGGAAGATCGAGCTGCAAGATTCTTATTTCGAATTTTTCCCGAGCCTCCTACTGTGATCTCCCCACTGAACCAAAAAAAGTGTAAACAGAAGTCGGCAAACTTCCTCCAACTGGTCCTACTGGGTACCCGACACTCGTCGCACTGGAAGAGACACGGCTGGGAGGTAAGGCACGGGTCGTAAACCTGACTCGACTGCCTGCTGTATCATGTGTATGTGACGGGAGAACATCATTAGGACTGACTTAATAATCATCGAATGCCTGGGTCCATGATATTAATTCAGTTCCGCGATTCGAGAACGCTGTAATAGAGTAGGTCGAGGGATTACAGCCTAATGGAAGTTGGTCGACAGCTGCTGCTGGGACAGAGGGGAGACGTACATACGCTATAGTGTCATTTGTGTGGAGAAAAAGAATTATATGTAAACAAAGTGAGAGTCGCAGGGAGTGGGCGAAAAAGAAAAAAAAATGACAAATGAGGAAGAGAAAGGAAGGTTTGAAAAATGGGAGAGTGAGGGAAATGGAGAGGCAGATAGATAGAGAGAGAGAGAGGAGAGAGAGAGCGAGAGAGAGAGAGAGAGAGAGAGAGAGAGAGAGAGAGAGAGAGAGAGAGAGAGAGAGAGAGAGAGAGAGAGAGAGAGAGAGAGAGAGAGAGAGAGAGGTAAGTAGAGTGGAAGTGGTAGGAAGAGAGGAGACATCGTGGAAAATTGCAGCAAAGAATGAAAGAGGAGAGATAGCAGCATACAGCAAAGAATTAGGTTGCATAAATCATAGGGTGGGGAGCTAAAGAGCCCGGGAGGGGGTGGGAGTTTGCTAGAGATGGTCACGGTCGTATTTGTTTAGCGAGTAAATTATATCAATAATCACGGATGTGCTTCGTTAGTAACATGAGACATGCGCCTCAAGTAACCACTCTAAAGACTGGAAGATCTCCCTGCTCTATAGATCTAGCTGCCGGCTCAGGGAGACCGGGCGCGACAGGATTCGAACCTGACTGGCTGCAGCGCTCAACCACAGCGCGCTGTGTGAACAATGCAGTTGGTAATTATCGTTGATAAAATAGTGATATGGCAATCTGGCGGAGGAAAGAGGTGGGGGTCGAAAGCGTAATACAGACATTAACAAATTTAATACTTCTCTACAATTCTCTCTAACAATTATCTTTCTCTCACCTTCCCTCCTCAGCACACCCACACATACACATAATTTTTTTTTTTTAAATCTCTAACCTCTTTAATAATTTATATAATAATTATGTCAGTCCACAATGGTTATGTCTTTCATAAGTAACGACTTTTATTTCCGATCGATAATCTTTGTGGTGACAGTTTTTAACTGGCCATACGTAGTATTGACGTATGCGATCCAAAGATTCCTCTTTGATGTGATATTTCTGAAAATACTTTTCTTAATAACTGAAATGTTTTGGAATTCGCGTTGCTATAAGCTAGCTGTACATAAAAATATAAAAAAAAAAACAAACACAAAAAAAACAAACAAACAAACAACTGCATGTTATTTTAATTTTTTTTTTTTTTTAATTCTTAAATGAGAGAAAAAATCTTTGATTTTGTATGCCTCTTTGTTCTGAGCTATTGTACACAACAATAATTATTAAGAAGTTTGTAAAGTCTAGTTGTTCATAAATTTTAACCATGAGTGATCATAAAAATTGTTTTAAAAACTTATTAATTTTGCAAATGCAATTCTTTTGATTAAAATAGGTTTCCTTTTCGGTATTTAGATTTTTTTTTTAAATGAGGATTTTTATTTAGCTATTACGCGGTCTCTAAATAAATATTGCTTTCACGGCTCTATTGATTTTGGATGTAGATTTCTCGTGTTGGATTATTCGAGCATCAATATTTGAAACCGCTGCGTTTTCATGCGTGCGATGTGGGACAAGCGGTATGTTGAATATTGGAGCATCAATATTTCAAGCTGCTGTTTTAATGCATGCTAAATAAGGCAGACAGTATCTCTTGATTATATCTTCGTATAAAAAGGTCGATGAAGTTTTTCAAGGCAATTAAATTGGGCCAACATCAAAACTTGAAATTGCTTCGTTTTAATCTCAAACTTAATTTTTTTTTTTTTTTTTTTTTTTGTAACTGAACGCCGAGTACAGACGCTTCATGTCGAATTTGTTACCTTTAAAACTGTTAATAAAATTCTGCTCTCTCTCTTTCTCTCTCTCTCTCTCACACACACACACACCATCCCACCTGCCTTCGTCAACACAGTTCCAATATCACTTTAAAGTAATTAAACCTGCCAACTTTCGTGTATTTATGTCTATCCAACGCCACAACTTCCATCACCTATATTTTTCACATATCTCTTTTGTCATAACCTCTCAGCCCTTTCTTCATTTTCTTTCACCCTCATTATCGTCCTTGACACATGCCTTGTGGCACAAAACAATGGCACATCTACTTTTCATGTAATGATGTCTTGCAGTCAATGATCCTGCTCAATACACACGTAACGTAATATCACGTAAAACATCTTGAAGTCAGTTCGATTTTCTACTCTCAACTAACAGACTCTAGTTATGAGTTCATTTCTCTGTGCCCCGGTTCTAATGCTAGGATTAAAAACGACCTTCTCAGAAATGAGTGGATTACAGCGTAGCCTAAATCAATTATAATTATTGATGAAACAGGAAATACAGTCACGGGACATCCTCACAACATATGACACACTACCTTGTAAAATGTTATGCATCTATTTAAGTATTCGACTGAGCCACAACTTCATGTAGATATACTAGATACGATTGCAGAAATAAGCTTATTATTTTTGAACCAGCAACACCTGTTGAGCGATTCAAATCAGCCCCAGGGGGTCACAACACTGCCTTCTGCAGGGCATTGGTCCACAAACAGCCCTGCCTGTTAGCGGTGGTTGACCAAGTCTGGCCAAGCTAAACAAACAACAGTTGCTGTTAATGGTCAGTTTATCGCTATCTTCATGGTCACAGGTGCCCAAAAAAAAAGAGAAAAAAAAAAAAAACCTTGAGGCGGTGAGAGGCCTCCGCCACAGCTTGAGATGATAAACCTGAATTCCAGCTCAACAACAGGAGAGTCAGCATATTATTTACACCTATAGTTACAAAGTTTCCCTCGATTCAAGCTGGATCTTCTTCGTTATTTCATCACAAATTCGAAAAGATTTGCCAGCTCCTACTGCTTAGGCGCTAGGCGGACAACGGGCTCAAAGTGTTGTTGGTAGAAGACCATAATCCTAATAATTATCTCCCCACACCGGGTATCATACCCGCCCCAGGACTGACAAATACGGGTACAACATAATTATAGTTGAAATATGAATGTTATCGGCCCCGAAAAAGTTAAAGCGGATTGTCTATCAAGAAGACAAAAGCTTTGACCGTAGCCTTAATTCGATTTTAGCATCGATTAGACACTATGTCAAACAGGAAAATTCGGAAGTTAACCATAAGAACTAGGTGAGACATATTATCACCGACACTGTAAAAATAAAACAAAAACCTTATAAATAAAACATCCTGTTGAAAAGCATTCTATTCCAACGAGTCATGGGCTCACTGCGGAATCGCACCAAATCTACATGGTTTATCTTATCACAATGCATATTCGTCAAACTGAAAGCGAGAGACTGAAATACACGGTGTTCGCCGAGCCAAACTCATCGCTACATAAAATGCGACAACGTTAACTACAAACTGTCAGGCCAAACCTGTTAACATCCCAACCCCTTGCTGTCCAGAGTATAAACACCCCGCGCGTGCCCAGAAGCTAATCCGCGGTTTTAGCCAGAAAACCTCCTTCAGCGTTGGCTCTTCCTCGATACCCCGAGCTAGAGGATAGAAGCCACATTTCTTTTTGAGGATATTAAATCCCTCGAACAAGAGAACTTAATGTTCCCCACACAGCGCTCGCCGTAAATACCACAAAAAACTGGAGTTATCGGGGATATCCAATTGATATGGAAGATTAAAAAGTGCAGAGTCTGTGGCGCAGACGAACACGTGTATACAATAACACAGAGTATACATACAACCCGTACTGGCCCGCTGCCAGCTGCTACTACTGCTGTTGCTGCTGACTTGGACGGTCCTAAAGTACGCTACTGCTTCGGTTTGTTTACTTCAACAACTATCCCAAGGTCAAGGCTGGGCCTGTTTAAAACCAAAGACTTGCACATCGCAATGACACGAATGTTTATACTTTTCGTCAGTTATCCAACTGCAGGCAAAGTTAAAGAGCGAAACATAGCTGACTTCACTTTTCTCACAGGTAGTGATCTAACGCAAGGCACACATACCAAACTCTATATTCCAGTTGAGCGCGCGCGCCCATCAATCAAACCAGAATGAAATTACTCGAGAGTGAGTAGGAAGGTATGGCTGCATGCTTTCTAAAATATTCACTGCTCACCGAAACCGCGTCATACCCACCTTATACTAGGCTAAAATCCATTCCTCCACCCCCCCCCCCCTCTCTCTCTCTCTCTCTCTCTCTCTCTCTATCAGTGTGTTTCTCCTTCCCCAACGCCCCTAACGAAATTACCCCGTCCACCAATCTCCTCTCGTAGCCTTTCTCTGAGACTTTCTTCGCAGCCCCACACCCCATCAACAAGCAAGCCATTATCTTCCACCAGACTCCCTCTCGGCCAAGCGCTATCCAGCTTAATCTGTGAATCTGACCTCCTGGGGTCGTGGCGAAATAGGTGTGAGGGTACGTGTTTATGAGGGAGGCATAGGGGAGGGAGAGGGAGGGAGAGAGAGAGAGAGAGAGAGAGAGAGAGAGAGAGAGAGAGAGAGAGAGAGAGAGAGAGAGAGAGAGAGAGAGAGAGAGAGAGAGAGAGAGAGAGAGAGAGAGGAATAGGAAAGGGTAAAGCCATTGTACCCTTTGACCGAAAAGTTCAGTTTAATTTTCTTGCTCGCTCACACTCCAGGCATTCGACGTGCAGCAAGCGCAGGCAATGAAACCTTCTTGTTCTTCTTCTTCTTCTTCTTCTCTCTCTCTCTCTCTCTCTCTCGCTCGCTCGCTCTCTCCCCTTTCCTCCCTAACACCCACCTGGTGTAAGACAGCTGCAGCAACCCTTATTTGTGTG